>WUAP02202882.1:0-39908 GCA_015163945.2 Stichodactyla helianthus | reverse complement strand
ACAAACTCAAGACGCTTCATAAAATTCAAACACAACCGCTCCCGCGTAGTGCTACCGTTCAATGATTGGTGACGTCATACTGCTCCCAGTAGGCTTTGCGTTCGTTCTTCATGTCAGTACGAAGGTTACGGTTTATGGGATGGAATTGTTTTTTCACTGCCGTCAATCAAAATTAATCAGTCGGTAGCTTTTATATTTTTGACTGGCGGCAGTGAAAAACCAAATTCCAACAGGCAGCTTACAATTTCCGAGTTCGCAGAATATTGAGAATCGTAGTAAAGGCTCCAGGCAAATCTCATTGATATTGTTTTCTGATTGGTTGATACAACAATGATAAGCCGCCTTAACAATTAAAATGGAAAAAGAAGAGTCCTACGCTTGTTGGAGGATACCAAAGGGAATGCGGGAGGATTCTCACATAACCTTAGGGTATCTATTTCTCTTAAAGATCTTGAAGAATGCTGATGAACTATTCACGGCAAGTAAGAAATTGAAAATCTAATTCAAAATCCCGTTTATCAGGAGTTTATCACTTTCAGGACTCATAACATCCCTAATGATTGCAGATACTAAGATGATAAAATAGCACCTCCAAACAGTTTATTTTAGTTGTTGACACTGGAAACGTCGCTGTCACTGAACGAGATAACAGCCAAAGCAATTGACGTCATTCCTGTTTATCCACCACTAATATTAACAGTCAAACTGTTTCTTATTCTGTTCTGTGCTGTCTGTACAAAACCTCGAGCAGAAAGCATATTGTTGGTGTAGTAAAAGTTGCACCGAAAAATATTTTACAGCGCGTTTCAGGTTGCTTCATTCTAAACCCTAATATCGTTGCAACTACAGTCGAGATACTAGGAAAATAGAGTAGATTTCGTATGACTAAAAAGCTCGCGGCAAGATTGGTGCCATAAGTGTGCCTTGCCACGATCGTGATGTTCTCTAGAATTTTGACGTGCCTTGCCGTGCCTTGACCATGTCACGACCGTGTTTGTGCTGAGAGCTTTTCACAGTCATACGAAATCTGCTCTAAGGATATACATGCAGTAAGAGCCCATGCAACTGCCAATTTTAAGTTTCTATTTTGTCCATTCCAGACGGACTAAAACACCAGAAAGAGCTTTCTGTGTTGCACAAACATTCGATAGGCTGTAAAGAGCAATAATCTTGTTCATAATATAGACTCACCGCTTCCCTCTCTCGGTCCATGATGGTCTCCAGTTCTTCAAAGTGACGGAGTTTAATCTCGAGTTTTTTCATTTGAGTTTCTACCAGTAAAGCAACCAAACTCTTGATCTTTCTCTCCTCAACTTGAGCGAGGTGCTACGAAACCAAATAAAAACAGGTAGAAAAATTGGAAAGATTCAAAAGTATAAGAACTAGCGGTAAATCAGGGGGGCTCAATCAAAAGGGCTTTATAAGGACTCGCACGGACCATTATACTGACTCCGATATGTAGCATCTACAGGGAGCAATGACCCATTCATTAATGACCCACCCCTCCCCTATTCAGAGATGTCCCCTTTCATCCATTCACATATAGCGTACAGATACTTAGGCAGATTAGGTGGCACACCTTAGCTTTGACGGCAGCTGCTGCCAGAGCTGCCGCTGCTGCAGTGGCGATGTTACCCTCTTTACTGTCAGCTGCCTTGGTCTTCTTACTGGATTCTCCTTCACCATTGATTTCCAAAGCAGACTCGGAAATGTCTTCATCTTTGGACGATTCGTCATCCTAACAACGATTTAGTAATTAATTGACGCATGGCTGCTGAAATGTACGTACTCTACCGTACCGTCCGTTATGGAGCTTTTTGTTTTACATTAATGAGCCTTCAATTGACTAGTTTGGTGTGGAAACAATTTGAGAGTTCAGTACGGCTCCCAATTTCTCACTCAAAAATTTTCTCTTCAAATAGTTCTGACTTACTTTGTCTTGAGTGCTGTTAGTATCACTAGCAGTTTGTTTACTTGTCTCGTCGATTTCCATGGCTTCCTCTCCTAAACCAACAAACAAGTACTACTTTGAGTATCATGTTAAGTGGTAATTGTAGCTTGGTATAGACTATAAAGATTGTAAGCTGTTTCTTCACCGAGCCCAAAAACTTGGATTTTTTAATGATTTTTTAGGCTTGAAGAAACAACTTACGATATAAATAATTATTATTTCCATCGAAAAAGCGAACAACGTATATCCCACAGATTTCTCTCTCACAATCTTCCGGCAAGAAAAAAGCTAGCTGCCAAAGCTGAAATAAAATTTAAATTGGTTGAAATGAGCCGAATTTCATCCTTTTTACTATCAACTTCAGTATGAGCAAACTTGAAATTCTTTTCTCTGCCTTCGTTTCCCTCACCTGTCTTGCCATCATCAGCTAATGATTCCTCTTTACTTATGGTTGGTTTGCTAGTAGCAGCTTTCTTCACGTGACTATCGATGACCGATTCTGGTATCTCGTCTTTCATCTTGGAAAACTCCTCTACATGACAAAAGATCATTATAGACTCTTCTCCACAATGGCGGCCGCAAATTCAAATGAGTTAAAATTGGAAACTTATACCAGCACTAGGAAGAGCTCCTTTACTTTAGTAACTCTACAAAGATTCATTATGTCAGGTGTTATATCGGCCGAGAAAACGTAAGTTGAAATTGACAAATTTACAGACGTTTGTATGGCAGGAGGTATGGTGTATACCCCCAGTCATACAAAAGTCCCAGTGTAAATTTGCCAATTTTCAACTTAAAAAGTTTTCTCGGCCGATATAACATAAAACTTTGTAAGGTTACTTAAATAAAGATGTTGACTCAGTGTTCTCACCAGGATTTTCTTTCAGGGGGTCATATGGCCCAACACCCTTCAAATTCAGGTAAGTAGTAAGTATTTTTGAGAAATTCATGCACTCTCAGGGACGCAAAGAGTTGAATTTTGCGCGCCAGTTCTGGACTATTTTGCGGGAATCCCGCAGGGGCGCAGCCTGGCGAGAACACTGTTGATTGATCACGTACCCAGTGCTGCCTTGGCTGCTGCACTAGCAACTCTTGGATCCACTACAGACGCCAAGAAAGCAACAGTAGACATGATAGGGTTTCCTTGTTGGCTGAACGGTACGGGCTGGAACGACAATGGTCCAAGTTTCATGTCCTCTAGGTAGGGATCTTCTATCGGTAGACGTAAGAAGTGTAAAATGCACTCATCCTGTGTACGGGTTCCTACATGCTCGGCTACCTTATTCCAATCATCCTTGTACATCTCCATGCCCTATAAATGGGTGATATGCAATGTTATATCACGTGATCATTTTCTACCATACTGAACGGTAAACGTGAGTTCTAAGTAAAATGTACAATGCCAGACACAGCTACGTACTAAAAGTGAAGGAAATTTTACTTCAGCTAATAAATTGTATGAGATATTAATGGGATTTAAAGTTCGGTTTAAGCTTTTGAAGCCCTCCAGTTGGCCATTTCTGAGTTCTTGAAAAAGATACATGAAGGCAAGGCTTCATGCGAAATCCTACTTGGTGGCGTGAAATGACTGACTTGTTCTGTTGTCACTCTTTTTCTCTCTGTCTTGTTCACTGTTCACTACTAAAAATATACTTTTAAGCAACAGAAAGTCGAGCCGCCACGCATGATTTAACCTTGCCTTGATGTATCATTTTCAAACATTCGGAAGTGGGCTATTTCATTGCCACTGATATGGAAAAGACGTTTGAGTGAAGTCATTTGAATGAAAATGTAAATACATGTGATGTCAGCTGACGCTGATTATTTTCTAGATTACTAATGCTTAGTTTGTAGTTTTCTCTTTGATATCCAAATAAAAATGGTTTTCCCACTAAATCTTAAAAAAACATCAACAAAATCCTCTTTTTATTTTAATGTATTTTGTATAAAAAGCTCCTGTCGTTGTATTCACGGGAAAAAAAATTGAAAAACCATTTATGTTTTTTTTGAATGGGAATTGCCCATTAATCAGTGAAAAAAACATCTATGGTTTTGCCGAACACTAACCATTAATGTTTATGTTTATTAATGTTTTTTTTTTTACAGAAAACCATCATGGTTTATAATGAAAACATTCATGGTTTTTAATTATTTTTTCCTGTGATTGTTGCTGTGGATGATATTGATGTTATCGATGTTGTTGTCAAAAGACTAGTTTCTTCATCTAACCTCTAACAGCAATAGCGTTTCTTGGTCTGTCCATTCTTTTGTTGCTGTGGCTGCCTGGAAAAAAAAATACATGTAATTAAATGAGAATCCACCCTGATGTTGACATTAAAAAAGAAACAATGACTTACCTTTTGGCTCTTCTTTGACAAATACTGATCTGTGTGAAGTCTGTTAAATAAATGAAAATATGTATCATGCTGTGCAAAATATAACAAGACCTACTGATAAAAACGATACCTTGTGATAAATGTCTTAGGAACAGAGAGGGTCTTCAAAGATATGCTATTACTAACCACACGTGTAAATTCTCAAGGCAACTTAGAGAGGACTGCACATGAGTGGGAAAACCGAGGTTTTTTCATGGGAGCCATGTTTGTGGACAAGAACAGTGGAAATGCTTTTGAATGACAAAAGATTTCAATTTTGCTTGAGAGAAAAGCGCTATTATGATTAGTGATTCACACAAAAACAATAGGAAGCGATTTCAGTGCCATGTACTCTACATGCTGTAAGTCAATACTACTCTATACTGTAGTTTCCTATGCACTCCTACAAAAACTGCTCTACTGCTTACCCAAAGTTAGTGCTACTGGCAGGTGACTTGCTAACATCTTTACTGACAGGTTCATCTTTGAACTGCATCATTTGTTGTGATGCTGATGCCATACTCTTTGGTGGCTGCAAAGGCTGTAGACCTGCTGGAGTATCTGCCATCACATGGAAGTGTGACGTCGAAGGGGGTCCCATTGGTGCAGGGCGGGCATCTGCATCAACCTGGTAGTTGATCAAACCCCACTGTTCCAAGAACGCATGGGTTCTGATGATGGCACACACGTCACCAGCCAGATTTCTTCGGCAGGCTGTTGCAGTTAGGTATTCTGTAGGGTTAAGTCTGTAGGCGTCGATCATGAAGTTCCTCATGGCAAGATATCTAAAGAAAATGAATTTGTGGGCAATGAATAAATGAATGAATGAATGGTTTCAATTAAAACTGAATGAATAAATGAAAACAAAAATACTTACATTTCAGGAGTTTTTGACTTGTTCTGACTGTTAAAGAATTCTGGTAATGCTCTTTTTTCAATGGCATGAATACTGAAAGAACATTCAACACAGTTAGAAATTTGTGCAGAATCAGACAGAAAAACGTTTCAGCTACAAAATTTTCAATTCTAAAGGATTATCTGAATCATGTGAGTAAGAAATGTATGGAAACAACTTTTAGCCAGTTGTCAATTAGCTAAAATCTCAAAAAAAATATTTTGGGCACACCAAGTTGTCAAGAAAATACAGGCTTTTTAACAATTTTTTTTTTTTTTACCAAGAATTCAGAACTAAACTCAGGTCTTTTCAATTTTGAATGCATGAAGAATTTTGGATAGTCCAGGCAGGCTAATTCAGATAAATCACTAGTAAGTTACCTATTATAGTCAAACCAGGAAGCATAGCTTGGAATGATGATGTGGTGGGTCTGTTCTGTGAGGTTCTCATCATGTGGTTCAGCATCTGGAATGTTTAAAGGTTCTTTGAAGATTTCAGGCTGTGATTGTGAAGGAGATTCTTCCTGTGAGGGTGCAGCTGCTTCAACTTCCTCTGGTTGTTCTTCCATTTCATCTGCCTCTGACGCTTTGTCACTTTTTCCTTTTCAAGATAATTAAATTAAAAAATAAAATGTCTCAGATGTAATGTCAGAAGTTCTCAATTAAAAACTGAGAATGGATTGTTTTACAAGAGAATCAATAGTTTACCTGTAGCACTAGTTTCGGACAAGTCTGTAAGAGTGCCTCCCTTCAGAGGCTGAAGTTCTACTTCTTTTCCTTTGCTTGAGGATGGCATTGGTACTTCTTCCACCTGGCATGAAAAAATGGGTATTTATTTAAAATTTTCATAACATTAACACCACTTTTGATTTAAAAAATTATTGGTCAAAGAGGCTGTACAAGCAAACAGGTTTACACCCAACCCATAGAAATGATTTGCGCCTATTTATAGTGCATGAGGTACTGTACATGTACATATATATTTTGCTGATAAATTACATATACCGTATCGTAATTATTGTTATACTTACATTAGGTACTGGAGTGGGGTCAGGCATCTCTTTAGTGGCATCATCACTGAATACAATAATTAAATTAATGTTTAATTTACTAAGGTACACGTCTCTGACATCCTATTATAAACCATAAAGTACATTATTATACATTTTACTCAGCATCTTGTGAGGTCTGTCTGTAGAGAAATTTGCAGATATGAGATTTGTCATATTGAGTTCAAAGTTGAAGTGTTCGGCATGGGCTTAAAAAATAGATTCATACAGCTTTGGCAGATAACACAGTCCTTATTGGTCTTGATAATTTTTACAATATCATGCTTGACAACCTCATCCAATAATTACCGGTACTTAAAATCTTTACTTCTATGTATTCGAGTGGATGAAAAGTGACTGTATATACAGTACATACCTGTCTTCTTCCTTGTACCCAGGTGGCTTTAAAATATTGCTAGTACTAGAAATGATTAAAATCAAACTACATAAGGTGGTTGTGGTGAAGTGAATGCAGTATAATTCCAATCTAACTACACATAAAAATACTGATACATCTTCATAATTTTTATATAACATTTTGATTCAATTAATCATGCCCTACCAAGCTCTTCTGCCTCAGAGGTATATCTTAGCAGTATTTGAGATTTTTTACACAACTGTCACTTTGTGATCTTGTGTAAAAAATCTCAAATACTGGTATTGCTTATGGCCAAGGGCTCAAATAAATCAGTAAGAGTCATACATGTAAGTATTGTACAGTGTGATATTTCTTAAAACTAGTACTAGACTTACTTTTTTGTTTAGACAACGTTTCTCACAGACTTCATCAGGTCAGGTTGATTGTGTGCCTGACAGGTCACAATTGACCTGACCTGATGAAGTCTGTGAGATACAGACGAAATGTTGTCTAAACAAAAAAGTAAGTCTAATACTAGTTTTAAGAAATATCACATTACATTTTGACTAGATGAATAATCTTCACTATACATAAGTATTGTACAGTATGTATAAGCTAGTTTTCCAAATTCACTACAAAATAAACATTTTAAGGCAAGGTTGACTAGACAAATGTGTACAGTTACTGCTTACAGTACTTCAATCTCAACTTAGAGTCACTGTTCTATGATCATTTAGACATTCAAGCATTTTCACAAAAGGTCTAAGAATTTATGAATAATTTTCATTAGAATTGTACTAAAGATCTTATAATCACTGAACTACCTTTTCTTTTTCTTCTTTGACTCTGGTGAAGGGCTTCGTTTTCTCTTTTTCTTCAAAGCTACAGACATGAAATATACTATTATCAATATTATGTACTTAGTAGACTCCCTAATTTAATAATCAAATATTCAGATTAGTCAAAATAAATATTTCTTTGTGTGGAAAAATTTACGTCTTACCTGAGTCAGGACTTGAAGGCTGAACAAAGAAACAAGGAAAAAGGATATTTAAATTATGACTTATGAAAATATGATTAGGAAAAAGAATATGATAATATTAAAAGTCCTATGGCCTTAGATATTAAATAATAGTTATATGGATACCTCATCAGAACTTGCACCACTGCGGTAGCTTTTCCGTCTACCTGTAATTAAACACTTCCAGTTTAGTGATCAAAGATCCTTCGCTAAAAGAAAACATGCACAACCTAATTTTTTAAAAAACCCAGCATTAATGCTGATTTTGAAAATAGAGTGGTACGTTGATTAAAAAGTCTCAGCTTACTGAGTGATGGGGATGTTGTTCCAATATTTCCACTCTGAAAAGTATAAAAATAGTATTCAAATAACTATGTGTAATCAAATAACTAACACCAAAAAAAACTAATGCCAAGAAAAAGACAAAAGCACCATACTGTAATTAAATGAATTGAGATGTAAGAATGAAACTGAGTGTGTGAAGCAGGTCTGAATTTGATTATAGTCAACTAGCAGAAACAATTTTAGTCATAGAGCAGATTTCATACGACTGTGAAAAGGTTGCCGCAAAGTCAGTGGTGTAAGCATGCCTTGCCTCAACCGTGATTTTTTCCTATAATTTTGCTGTGCCTTGCAGAGCCTTGACTGTGTCACGACTGTGTTGCTGCTGCTACCTTTTCACAGTCATACAAAATCTGCTCTAATAACTCACCTCTATTTCTCCCTGTGTCAACTCATAGTCCTCTTCATTCATCCACTCATTGAATTCATCTAAGTCTGTCAACCAACGGGCATTTACCTAGCATGAGATATATGGTAATCCTTCATAAGTTGAGAGGTCATTCAGGAGGCAAAACTCTGGATGAAGTCATGGGTGTATAAATATGGTGTGGTCTCATGGTAGGTCAAAATGATAACTAAATGTATATATTTTTGGTGACTGTTAAGGTTTGCACATACCTCCCATGGACCTTGATGTAATGGTTCTTCCTGTGGTTCATCTACTACATCATTAGTTGACACCCAAGTATCATAGCTATTAATAGATAACAATAACAAAGATAATGGCATCAATTGTTGTTGTAAATTGTTAAGAGACATGGACGGCAGAGCTGGGCAGAGTGGGGTGGGGGACATTGTTTATGAGAGTGACATCTTATATGTATGTCTTAGTTTGAACATTTTTTTTGGGAGCTAGGGAAATACTAGCTCTGCTGTGTCCTCCATTGTCCCTGAGAGAGGGAGAAAATGACTCAAGCTATTTTTGGTTTACCTGTCAGGGTAGTACCACCAATGTACAAGAACTCTGTCATCTTGCTTCTTTAGTGGCCTCAGCCAGTCTTCTGGAAAATGACAATATAATTAGTAAAAGTAAGTAACAACAATAAAAATATTTAAAATATATTACAGGAATTCAATTGGTTGAAGTTTTAACTTAAAAATCCTTAATTCATGCCACTTAGGTTTTGGCATTCTCTTGCAATTTCTTTTTATGTTACTTCCTGATAAGAGGTTTAGAGCTACAGTAGGAGGTCTATTCATATTTTGCTCACTGTTTCAACCCTTAGACTGGGATTTAGGTCTACTTTTACCAATTCATATACTATGATATCATACCTTCTGGCATGGGTGGAGGAGGACCATGCACAATATGAGTAGCTAAAGCTCTGTCCTCAACTACATTTCCCTGGAATATCAAATACCAATTATGATCAATCACATCTGCAGACTGGTAAAATGTTAATCCTTTACACGTAATGGTCGTACTCAAGTTTTAGAGGTGAATTAATGTCTTGGTTCTTTAAAGAAAGTACCACAGTTACATTTAAATATAAACTTTCAACTCCCTTCCAATCACTTTGAAATTATTATGACTACCTCTATGGCAAGTATGGCTAACTTTCTATTAATACTGCCATATGATGTCACTAATTTTCAATCTGGAATTCAAAACAATTGTTTTGGGCACTAGATTTGTAATAACAGTGTACATGGTGAATAACAGTGTACATGGTGAATAACAGTGTACATGGTGAATAACAGTGTACAAGGTTCCACAACAGTGCTTCCTAGCTACATGTAAACATTCATTATTCATTATACTGTAGATGTAAGCAATACTAACATTGTGTCTCTTCATAATATCTTTTAAATTTCCAATCAACTTTGGTTCAACATCAGGTGCAAAGAAAACTTGAGGAATGACTAGCAGCTTACTCTGTTAAAAAAAAGACTCAGAATTAGAGCATATAGATTTTTCTGTTATTTTTAAATTATAAAATGACCAGTGAAAATGCACATGTACTGTTTGCCATGGCCAATATAATTTTTAAATCTTGTTGGGCTACCTGTGCAGAGGTTTCAATAGAGGGTGGCTAATGCCAGTCAATTGTCAGGTAATTCACCTCTTACCATGGACTATTTTACAATCAGCAGTGTCAATGAATACTTAAAAACAAAAATAAAATGTAACTAATCACTCTTTGGTCTGACTGGCTACTTTTTTATTCAGCTGTTTACTCTGAAAATTATTGAAATCTCTGCCTGTGTTGAGAGTAATCCAACTCATTAAATAATAATAAAAAGAAAAGAAATAGAGATTTCTTGGACTTGCCTCTTTAAGAGCTTTCTCAATATTTAAAAAGAGTTCCATATTTCTGTCCATTCTAGATGGAGACTGAAAGTCTACCCTTCTCCTAAAATTACATGAATGAAAATGTAAAATATTTGTAGACAACTCTGAGAATATAAAAATAATAAGTGTTCTCGTTAACTGAATAATAATTTGAGTGCTTAGCTTTGTGCTGGACTGAACCAAATCACATTTAACATTTTGTTAGACAGCATTTGCTTTTATTAGATTCAGAAGATCATACAGTATCTATAATTCTGTCATCAAAACACACCATCCTTGTTCCATTCTTGTTTTATAAACTGAACCCAGAATCACACAAAGACCACCTCCTGGAGAAAAGTCCTGGAAAAGCTTCACCTAAACAAATTAATCAACATTAATTATCAACTTTGACACATTTTAATAATAGTAATGCTAAAGATAATACAATTAATGAGCAAAAGTGTAGAATTTGCTGCCTCTCTCACCAGAGATATCATATCAGTGGACAAAGATTTTGTCTGAATACTCTCTCATTTTGTCACTTTTTATTTCCCAAAATGATTTTTGAAACAAATTATTTATGTTTAAATATGTTTTAGCTAGACAATAGGATTTGGAACATAATCTAAAAAAGCACAAGCCAAGGAGTGGCATGGGTGCTCTTGTAAAACATAAGAAAATCAAAGTCTTTAGTAACACAATATATACTAACAGGTAGTTTTGTCAGAAGTGGTTTTGCTACATTGTTACCAAAGCTGTCCTGAAAAAAGTTACACAGTGTATGGTTAGTAAACATAAACTAAACTTTCTCAGACCATAACAAACAAAAATTTTATTTTTGCTACTTCAAAAATGCTTTCATTATGCACAACAGATCATTTAATAATATAGAGTTTTCGGTTGGGTTGCCTGTGGTAATGGGGAAAATCACCGGCTTGATTACATTTTTGTTATGACAACTTCTATCTACCATTAATATATTATTCCCAAGTTTTTTTAAGGGTGTAAGATCAGAAGATCTAGAATTTATAAGATTCGCCGGCGTTTTATTTCTCCATACTACCGGCATCCAACGATCAAAGGATCTATTCACATTGATAAATCGCTTTTCCAAACCTTAATTTTTCGCGAGAAATATCACTTACTTCTTGAAATTGAAGCAATTGAGGGACAAGAGTAGCAAGCCCCTTGTTCGTAGGAGGCTCAACTTGGACATACTACAAACATTTTCAAAAGCAAACAGCATTAGTACCAAAACGTCTTTCGTCTAGAAATAGTTAGCCATGTGCACCAAGCTGTCACGATATACAAAAACAACCCACTACACACACAAAATTACAACGGATTGACATTGCTTTGAGATCTGCCGCTACCTTTTTGTGGTTTTTAAGCAGGTATTGCTTAACAGGCTCGAATAAAGCAGCCGTTTCAGGGGATTCATAGTATTTCCAGTCAGGCCCGCCGTGTTTCTTTCTCACCGCCATTTTGTCCTTTGAAAAAAGCTACCAATGCATTCTGGGTAAAGACGGAACAAGCACGTGACTTGCGATCACGTGATTCTGTTCTTATGAATTTTTGGCGGGCGAATTTTGATAAATAGGAAAAAGGGGCCTCGGATTTTGGGGTATTTTTGTGGTTTATCTTGTTAGAATTTTGGTAAACTGGATACTGGAAGCCTTGGTGATAAATAATGAACCTCAGGGAAGCATTTTTGAGTGCAGCAGAGAACGAAAATCCCAAATCTTTCTTAGATTACGTCGAACAACATGTAAGTGTCATGTTGTAATATTTGTCAATTTTAAAGCAATTAATAAGTTTAGTCGGAGTAGTACTCCTAATGTTGTTGGAAATATCATTTTAGAATTCCAAAAATGAGACGTTTGATGTAACAGAGATACTTCAGACCTTTTCTAAGAAGCAGCACGAAAGACTTTGGGAAGGATTGAAAGCACTCTGCAACAGTCAGATCTTGAATGTAACTCCATCTGCAGATGTGGAAGATGATGATGATTCTCTTCAGAGTGAGGTACTTTAACTTTTTGGCGAAAAATATCAATGAGATATAACAAAAGTGTCATAGTATAATCTAAAAATTATGTATCTTTTTTGTATTTGTAATGTATTCTCTACTTTCGCATATACCCCATAATGCCTTCTGTTTTTGGGGGGGTAGTTGTTGTCATTCAAATCAAACAAATTGTCATTCAAATCAAACAAATTTGAATAACAATAACTACCCCCAAAACAGAAGGCATTATGGATTCTAACTTCGTGTAGAGGACACAGTCTATACGTAATTCAATAAAAACCTATTGTATTCTTTGTTAGCCACAACAAAAGACTCCAAGTTATACAATAGAACAAAGCTAACAAAGAATGCAATAGGTTTCTATTGAATTACATAGACTGTGTCCTCTACACGAAGTTAGAACTGCATTATGGGTATGCAAAAGTAGAGAATGTACCATTGTATGTGAGTATCAAGTAGTAAGACTTTAAGTAATAGATAAAGTATGAGCGGGAGACCTTTATGGGCATTTTACGCCCATAAAGGTCGATCGCAAATACTTTATATCACTTAGGAAATCTCTAGGACTATATTTTCATGTTGTAGTGATTTTTAAAATGAATTGAGTAATTTTGGCTGAGAAAATTCAAGTTAAAGTGGAATGCAAATGAGGACAAATCTTTATCCAAAATTAAAAACTCCTTCACGCTTTTGATTTTCCATTGTTTTGGCCTCATTAAGTATTCATGAATTTTCTAAGATTTATTAAAAGTTTTTATTTTTATTCAGAAAACATCTATAATGTTATCATGCTTACAAGGAATAACTACAGTTGCATTAAGTAGCATTACATTGGATAAACCATTTATTCCACCTGCACTCCTAGAAACTGCTGTCATTTTACATGGTATGTATATCAAGCACCTGGGGTTATGTGGAAAAGGGGGAGGGGAGGGGAGGGGAATTTTTTGCAGTGATTGGAAATATAAAAGAAATATGGTTAGCGAAATGGTGCAAAATTCAAGAACTCTACCTTATATTGATTCATATTCAATAAATAAATAATATCTGTATTCCTATTCAAGATTACATTCATTCAAATTCAACATTTGGATATCTAGTCACGATTTAATATATCCGATCATGATTCTTATATTTATTCAAGATCCTATTTTCATTCAAGACTTTGTTTACATTATCAAGATTATATATTCAAATATTCAAGATTGATATTCATTCAACACCCAAGATTCATTCACAAAATTTATATACATTCAAGACTTTCTGTGCATCCAACACTGCACACAGGAACCCAAAATACCTAATGGGCTAATATTTACATACATCGTAAAATGGCTTATTGGTAAATAGATACATGTGAATGGATAATTTATTGAATATGAATCAATATAGAGTTCTTGAATTTTGCTAATCATAAGGAAAAGGGAAAAGAAATTCAAATTGATTATTTTGTGAATCATAAGATGTTCTTACATTCCCTTCAGTATTCTTTGTTTACACATTTATGCCATCATGGCCATGTTTAATGGTTTTAACAAAAGATTTCTCATTTGGTCCTTTCGCACCTCCAACATAGTTGTTATACCTTCTTTGTCTTTCTATCCTCTTGGGATTATGGTTGCAAACAAGTAATAGTCAAAAAGGCTCAATTATGCCTGTCCATCTTTCTCTCCAGTATACTGTAGTTGTTTGTAGAATGTATAATGGTAAACAATTATTTTGTTATCTCTGATAAATAGGCGTGATGATGTGCTTACCTGATGACAATCAGAAACTTCAAGGAAGCATTGCTCAGCTCTGTGAAACTTGGTAAAGTCGACCTTTTTTTACCATTTCTATTATTCAGACATGAATATAACGTGTACTGTACATGTACAAGCATATTGCACTTTGATAACAAATTTATATACATGCAATGTGGTTTTATTTGTCAGATGAACCTAAAATATACATGTACATGATAGAGAATATATCATATGTAAGGGTTTGATATGATTTTTATTAATGAGTTTTCAATATGAAAGAGCAAGTCCGTGGGCAAGTGAGAGACATGATATGGAAAATGAATAAATAGACATATGAAACATTCTTTCAAGTGTTTGATCTAGCTTTTCAATTCATGAATAATTCTAGGAGAAAATCAATGCAAAAGTTGGCCAAATTTTATGCTTTTAAGATAACTGTCATGGTAGTGATTTACTTTGTTTTCTCATTAATTATTCATGAATTTGAGAATTCAAAGTATTTTAATATTTTAACATCACCATTTAGGTTCATAAATGATCTGGAGGGGAAAGAAGAACTCATCACTCATACATTACCATTTCTTATTATAAGAGGTCTTGCCAAGGGAACAGTAAGTCAGTACCTACTTCTTTAACCATTCCTTAATGAATAATACAGTGTAAGGATCAAAAATATTAATGAAATAGGCCTGAAGTAACAAACCTTTGCATTTCACCTTGTATCTACAAGCGTCTCCCACAACAAGTATATAAATAATGTGAAATGACCGGTAAACTATTACACTTGCCTAAGCATTGATGGCAGCTCATTGCTCATTATATTCTTATTCAAACCAATATTTTAGGTTGCTGATGTAAAGCATATCTGGGGTCTACGTCAAGGTCTCTTGTTAATGGATTTTGATGATGAAAATTCAGAATCAATGAAACAGCTCTTACAGCAGTGCATGATCCATCCCACATTTTTGCGTGCTGAGGAGGTAGGTGACAATCAATCATAAATAGGAAAGAGTATATACATGGGTGGTGTGCATTATTACCTCCCACTTTGGTCATGGGCTTCATCCCTGCAACTTGCTATCATATGTGAGTATGTGAGTTGTTTTTTGGTTCTGACCTGTGCTTTGAGGGGTTTTTCCTTGGTTCTCCAGTTTTCCTCCCTCTGCTAAAACCAACTTTTAAATTCCGATTTGATCTTTGGGCTTTCACTTAGATTGATATCTTAATTGCTCTGATTGTTCACAACCACACTTCGTTTTCAATTTCATTACCACACAGAGTTTTCAATTTCCCTATGCCTGAAATGATTGAAACTATATATTGAGTGTTACAAGATTTGTTTTATTAAATCCTTTTCATCAGGGTCACCGCTTTTTAAGTTTTTTGTTTGGAATACATCCTGAGTTTATTAAAGAACTACACAAGACCATAAAGAACCAAATCCCTGTTTGCTCAATGTAAGATATGTTATGCCTCTTAATCTTATCTATAATTTTATGTACATGTAGCAAAATTTTCAAAATTATGGTAACTTTTTGCTGTTTCAATCAAAAACATAAGAGACACTGAGGGTCTGAATTTCCCTTTTTTTCACAGCAACCAAAGAAATGTTTCAACATATGTTTAGAATACCAGAGTCGTCATAAAGTTTTAAAAATTTATTATATATATTATGTAATCAATGAATTAAATGAATTTATGTTTTCTTGCTCAAAAGGGGTGTTCTCAGTATTTATGGTGAGATTTATTTCAGAGCATGGAGAGTAGCCTCTGGTCAATTTCTTGAGGTACAGTACAGAATCTTTGTCAGATCAATTAAATTTTGTCACTTCTTGATTGGTTTGATATACATGTACAGTACATGTACTCCTAACTCCTAGTAGATGCACAGGCAGATAGGTAGTTTTAGAAACCAGTCTTTGAAAGCTTAGCAATGATTTCATTATTGGTAGGTAATTTACTTGTTTACAAGCCATGATAATGGGTTCTGTATCCTTGATATTCCTGTATCAGAGAAACAGATCCCATTTAGGGTCACTCTACAAGAATAGGTACTTACAGCCATCCTAGTAACAATATTATATCTTGTAGTTGACGTAATCGTAATGCAATACTTGAAGTCAAGAAGATTATTGCCTTTACTCACTCTGTTTATTTGTAGGTAATGGAGAAAGATTGCTTCCAAGACTTAATGTATGCTGCAGTACATGCTCAGCGTTCTGGTACTCAATCTATGGCATCAAGACTTAGAAAAGTAATTCATCTTTTATGACCTCAATACAATAACATACATTTATCTTCACATTGCTAAATTCACATGTTAAATGAATTTTCGTGCTTTACTAGGTTCTTGGATACCTGCATCAGCAGAAAAAACAACAAGGTGTTGATGAAGCACTTGTTAGACTGTATCAACCAATCATTTGGAGAGCATTCAAGGTAATTTATAGTTTCAAAATTAACCATTCACAATATGTAATAGGATTTGGTTTCAGATTTTTCTCCATTCCTGGTTGAATAAAGAATTCAGAACAACATAAATTGTTGATAAATCTCTGATTTGTAAATTGAATTTTATTTCTTAGGTTGCAAATCCAATGGTACGAGCCAATGCAGCTGCATTACTGATTGATGCATTTCCTTTGCAAAATCCTGATGCAAATAATGAAGAAGTGGATAATTTGTTACAAAAGCAGTTTGACATTCTTCAGGTAAATATTTATTTTCATAAACTGTTTTAAATACCTAACCCGGTGGAATTAGTACACCATGCAGCAATAGCCAACCAGTGAAATGTCAAATATTTTACAAGTTTGAATGTATCCTGACTTTCTAAGCCACTCACCCAGAACCTGAAGTCATTTTAAATACATGTTCACATATATACATGAAACTTTGTAATAAAAATTATAACTTTAAGACAAAAGTGGAAACCCAGGCTTACTAGCTAGCTGCCTGTGGCAGCAAGTGGTAATGAATTA
This sequence comes from Stichodactyla helianthus, assembly GCA_015163945.2. Classification (NCBI taxonomy): domain Eukaryota; kingdom Metazoa; phylum Cnidaria; class Anthozoa; order Actiniaria; family Stichodactylidae; genus Stichodactyla; species Stichodactyla helianthus. The sequence goes on along the minus strand of WUAP02202882.1, from coordinate 22,888 downwards.
CAGTACTTGTATATATTATCAAGGGTTTTTTTTCGAGAACATAATATGTAAAAGCTGTATTCCTCATAAGTCATTAAGGAAATGCTGACATTGCATTAATGTCTGTTTGGACAAATAAAGACTTCATAAGGCATTTAAGTGTTGATCTTGCGTTTATTCCAAATGTTTCGCCATTGCTGGCTTCATCAGTGGACTTACAGCAAGTGGTAGGCTAGGTATATTTGAATAATTATATATACAGTGAGGCAAAGCAAAAAGTCATGGTCCCTGATTTCATTGAATGATTAAATGCTTAAATAGTGTCCAACGCAGCCATTCATAATGTTGTCACTATTGATATTCTTTATTTCTATGGCTTCAATTATTCTTCTTTCACAAAGGTTATACAAGTGCATGTGGAGAATCTTCCATCGTAAATCTTTAAAACTCAGTTTGTTGGTGTATGTGGCAATAAACAGTTTGTTTATTTTTTACGTGTTCTTTGATTCTGGACCCAATGGTTTTGCTCGTTTCACCGATGTAGACTAAAATTGATGTCTTTAATGTCTGGTTAAATTTATATATTAAATCAATAAGCCATTAGTGAACTGATTAAGGTTCACCTGATTCCATAGGATTTACTTGAGGACCCATCTCCAGTTGTCAGGGCCACTGGTGTTCATGGTGTTTGTAGGATTGCTGGTGTCTTTTGGGAGCTGATACCCATCACAACTCTTAAAGGCTTGCTAAACAAACTGGTAAGTATGAACAGTATTCCACATCAAGAAATCTGTATACTGCAAAATCTGTATACATTAGTTATAGGCAAAGTTATCATTTTTTCTGGAAATACAATTAGGTCAGAATAAATGGTTTTATATGATTTTTAAGAAATAAGGATTGTTAAAGGTATTCTCCATAACAGTAATATAAGTAGGGAATATATGTGAGGTCACCATGGCAAACTTAGCAAAATGTACAACATTTTAACATATTGCAGACATGTGTCCATACATATATGCATTACTTATGATCAACTTCATCATTTCTACTGTAGTTAACTATGATGATCAATGAATCATCTCTATAATTTTTTAAAGGTGTGTGAGATTGCCTTTGATGCTTCTTCAAGTTCTGTCAGGGTTGCAGTCTTCCAGGTCAGTTTATATATGCTGCAGATTCTTTTTTCTTTATTGGATTAATCAATTGTGATGGTTATTGACCTACTGTGCATTTTTATATCTGTTAATTTTATATTTGCAGAGATTAGTCAATTGACATGCTATGTCAGACTGCTGCCCATCAGTTTATATATACTTAATCTGTCATTTCAGGGACTAAAATTTCTCTTGGAGAACCACCTCAGCCACCCCTTCCTTAAGGCTCTACTTGTTAATCTGAAGGATCTCATACATGACAATTCTGAAAAAGTCAGAGCATCATTTGTGGACCTTTTGCTTCTTGTGAAAGGAATGAAGGCAATCAAGGTATTTATCCATATTTTTAATCCTTAATTATCTAAAGCTGCTCAATTTACAACTATAATGTTTTTTTGTTGCTGAATTGCTAGGAGATTCTGTTGTTTATGACCTGCGGGTCAGCCAACCTTTGGCTCACCATCATACAATCTTTTTTCTGAAATTGGTATAATCTGTTTTTCATTACTTTTTATAACATAGCCATGATATAATTTGCACTGTGATTGGTTAATTTGTGTGTGCAAGTGGCATCCATTTCATGATGGTCTGCAAGCTGATGTGATCAAGAAGCATGTGCACCCATCTATTGAGAATTTTTTCCAAATGTAAAGGCTATTTTTGGCTCTGGCAGCTATGTTAAAAAATGGTTCACACTTATACTGTGTATATATCCATCATGAAATGGATGGCATTTCACAATGGTTGCATGCTCAGTGTTTGAGCCAAGCCACACCATTGCACCATTTCTGCAAAAAAAATGTCTTAAGTCCCTCTAAAAGTAAAGTAAAGTAAAGTAGAGGGTCCACTTGTCCCCTAGTTCCCATAGATGTTTTTCCTTATTTCTCATGATGAATTGCTTGTGGTTCTGTTGCACATGCATTTAATCAGTCCAAGGAATTACAGTCGTTTTGCTACATGACCAGTTCGCTACATGCAATATGGTCGTTTCACTACATGATCGAGGTACACTGTTTGTTTGTGCTAAATTCAGCTCTAAACTTTGGCGTCTCTTCTAAAAACAAGTGGCGTGTAGCGAAACGACTCGTTGATTTTGCGCTTGTTTTTTCAAAATCAAAGTTTTCTAACATGTTCCATAAAACTCTCTGAAAAAAACAAGCGGGAAATCAATGAGTCGTTTCGCTACACAGACTTACGTTGGTTCCCGACATTAACTTGGCTTCTTCAAAAAGATTATCTCGACTTTAAATTACGACTCCAGTAATTGTAGTAGAGTATCTAGTTGACAAAACGTTAAAATCGACATGTTATTGTGGTCAGTATCACATATCGAAACGACCACGGATCATGTAGCGAAATGACCATTTCAAAGCATGACCCCCATTTCAAAAAGTTGAACTCCAAGAAAAAATCTTAAGGGACAATGTTGGTTTAAAATGACCCTTTCCTGAAAATCCTGGCTCAAACACTGCATGCTAAGCATGAGCCATTTCTTTAATACATCTTGTTTGAATTTTGATAAGAATGGAAAATTAAAATTTGGTGAATGTATTTTACATTCTAATAGCCATTACATTTCTTGGTTGCTGGATTGTTGTATTACTGCAAAAATATTTTTTCTTATGTATGTGTTCATATAATGCTTTTCAGTTCTGGACAGTTGTACCCCTTGAGCATTTGCTTGCTCGTCTTGAGGTGGAAACCTCTGCTCCTGTTATGCGAAAATTGGTAAAACTTCTTATGAATTCATTCCATCCATTAAACAAAGAAACAGATATTCAGGTATATTTATATTCTGTAATACAAAACTATTTGGGACTAAATGGTAACAGCATTAAGTTCATGAAAACAGTATATTATATTCACCAGCATACAATTAAATACACCTGTACTATAATTTATTATATGGGCAAACTATTCCTCGATGAAAAGAAGCATTCTGATTGGTTCCCTGAGCAGTCCGAATTTTTCAGTTTGGACTGCAAAGATGGGCCACTCACAATAAAAATCTCAGGTCTGTATGGCTGACCATAAATTTGCAAAAAGAAAAACTCAACATATTTTCCCATTACAGACCTTGGTTCAATAACATCTATGTACTGAATAAATATTCTTCCCCTCTAATATGTACACTGTTTAGCATTTTTTCTTGAGATTCAAGGAGAACAATAAATACTGTTGAATCTGTAATAGTATTTTTATAATATTTCATTCCCATTCATTTAGATTTCTTGTATATCTATTTAATAAATGTTTTCACTGATAACAGATAACACGCTGTACAGCTCTATGGGAGGCAAATCCTGTTGCTGCACGCAAGTTTTACCAGTATGCACACCTCCATACCTCAGTCCCTGCAACTGGTAAATATATTTTAACAAAGTGTTATAAAAAAATTGTTTTAACAACACATGGGATGCTGGGAAAACAGGAGAAAAGTTTTAGGATCATGAGCTGTAGGGAGTGATTCCAAATACATGGTGTGGTAATATGGGCAACAAAATCATGCAGCATGTCATACAACATTGTTGTGTTGCAAGTTGCAGAGTAAATGTTGCTTGTATTACCACTTTGTGCACAACAAAGAAAATTTGTTGCGTGAAGTAGAGATGGCTTCTACTTCATGCAACAAAGAAAATTTGTTGCGTGCAGAGTGTAATTATAGCAACATTTATGTTAACATTGTATCCTATAGTCATTTTATTAAAAAAACATACCGGTACATGTACTTATTGGGTTATTAATTCACTTTTATTTCTTTTCAAGGTAAATTTCTTTTGATGCTTGGTCAGTGTTTGAGCCACTGGGCTAAGAATGTCACATCTGCAGAGAGCACTTCAATAGAAGACTTGACAAGAATAGGTTTGTTATACAGTCATACACAGTATATGCACTGAGTACATTCTAGCAGATGTTATAGTACCCTGATAACATCTGGTATGGACATGCTACTATTAAGCATTTAATTATAACAGTGTCCTAGCATTTTGATTAATATATTATGACATTATTACAATTCTACTTTAAAATTATACTACACCAGGACCCACTACACTTGCAATAAGAAGTACTGAATATGGAAGTACTGTCAAACTACAAAAAATGCAGATTTGCCCATATATATAGTCTATTCTGTCGCAGTTTGAAAAAGTTTAGCCTAAACCAATGTTTATGGTGAACATTGTTTGATGATGCAGTTGGTTCTGTTTGGAGCTTTCCTGAATTTGCCTCAGTCTAAAAAGTCATTATTAAATGACCAATGGACCTAATCCATTGGGCGTTTGTTTTCCCATTTCAGACCACATGTAATTCTCTTGGGTACTGTTTCTTTGTTTCTTGGTAGTGTGTGAGAAGACACGTTAATATGGATGAGCCTCAAACAAATAATCTTATCCTAAAGCAAATTACACATGGTCTGAAATGGGAAAACAAATACGCCCAATGGATTAGGTATATTCTAAAAAAAAAAGGTTTTCAAAAATGTCAAAAATTTATTGTCATATCATTTTTAAGTGAATTTATGATTGCTAGATCTGTTTTCAGCTTTTTTTACTCAAACTGACTTTTTATTTGGACTAAAAGATTCCACTGACAACAAAGAAAATGAAGATGTTGAAGAAACAGGGGATGCAGAGCTGACACTACCTGATGGGGACACTATTGCTGGAATTTTAGAAACCATTGCCATTTCATGGGCCGGAATCAAGGACCAATTAGACAAGGTAATATATAGGAGGTTGTATAACAGTATTCTACATGTATCTTGTAACATCAATTGTTGACTTTTTCAGTAAAGCTGTCAGTTTTGATTATTTATAGTGATTTTTGTTTTCCAGAAAGCCAATGCATCCATTAAAGCAAAGCTTATCAAGTGGTTTAGCAAGGCACTACCAAAACTTCTTTCATCTACAGAGGTAGATGACTAACTAATTTAAGCTGATTCACATTCAATTCAATATTAGCAGAGCATCCTAAACTTAATGTTATTTTTGTTGGTACACAAAGGATGGAAGAGCCAGAGCTGCACTGGTTTTGATTTCAGCTCACTTGCCATCAAATTCCCTACCAGCCTTCAGGTACATCCTACTGTACATGTTACATCCAGCCATATTTGTCAACAACTCAACTCAATTTGCATTTTGAACTTGTTTTTGTTGTTTTTATTGGGTGTATAAAATTTGCCACAGTACATTATACCATTATGTGCCTCAATTACTACTTCTTGTTTCCATCAACTGCAGTAAGAAGTGTTTGTCAACACTATCCTCATTACATGACTGTGTAAGTACCCAAGACTATGGTCCTATGCTAGACTGTCTGTGTTCATGGGGTCAAGCTGGTGAAGTACTTGATATCATCCATGCTTGTTTGCTCAACAAAATGGATGGCGGTGTTGGAGTTTCAGTGGTTAACAAAGAAAAGGTAAGATAACGTTTATAATAATGAAATTATTTTGTGTTTTAAAGTTCCAATAACCCACTTCCAAGTTCTCGAAAAAGATGCATGAACATGAGGCTTTGTGTGAAATCATGCTTGGTGCAGGGTTTGTGCAAGTACTTGAAAAGCTGTTGAAAATAAAAAATGTTTCCAAAAAGACCTTGAAAGGCAGACTGTGAAAATTGAAATGATTTCAAATTGCCAATTGAAAAATACTTCAGGGAATGAGATTTTTTGTCATTGAGGCTCATCCCTATGTTTCATTTATTTTCTCAAGCATTTCTGAAAAACAAAGAAATAAAACCCAAGGGAATGACAAAATTGTTACTTATGATTTATATAGCACAGTCATGCTTCATCAAAACCACCAAGACTGGAAGTGACAACAGCACTTGATTTACTTTCTTGGCTTTTGGTGAGTACAATTGCATGCTTCTGTTGGATTCTGAATCCATTTAAAGATTTTATGAAAGATTTATTACCTGAGAGAAGACCTCAAGAGGTTATTCCAGCGATACATGTTATGTCAACTAGACATCAAGATTTCATTAATGAATTTTAAATTTTGCAAATGGAGAACTGTGGCAGATCTATTCATACTGCCCATGACAATCATGCGTCCATTCCTTCATTTCTTTGTTTATACAGTATCAATCAGCATGTCGAGAGGCTGTAATGAATCATGACAAAAGACTGGCAGACATTGCTAGTATCCTTAAGGATGTCACAGTAAGTTTAAATTTTTCATATTGTAAGATGATCATAATATTACAACTTTAGATGGTTTCAAATTATTGCTTGATACATGTACATGTAGTTTATTTTCTTCCGGTCTGGAATCCTAGTGAATCGGGTGCACTGATTGGTTGTTAGCTGGTCCAGTTTTTTCTCAGTATGGACCAGCTCATGCGGACCTCTGGGCTTAGAAGAGATTCCGAACTGGGAAAAAATAAAAACATTATTACACGGCTTAGGTCGGTCCATATTGAGAAAATATTTGCCCCATGTCTTGAAAATGGCCTGTGGCCTCAGTCCATTTTCAAAACCTCAGGCAAATATTTTCTTAATACGGAACATATAATCTTTATATCTTCTTAATTTGATCAAGCTATTTCATGACAAATATTTGTTTAAAAGAAAGATGTCTTTTCTATCCTGTTACGAAGAATGTCATGCAATGTCTTTAGAATCATGCTAGAGTTTACTATTTTTTTTGTTCATTCATTCCTTTATTTATTTTAGAATCTGATTGAATCCAAAATGTTGGCAATTAACTCAAGCAGCAGAAAGTCAAATAACCATGATGCCATATTAGAGTTGTATCCAAAAGCCCTGAAAATGTACTGTCACTTGCAAATCCATCTTCATAACAAGGTAAACGTACTCCTTTCCTCAGTTTCCCACAATTTGTTAGGATTTGCATGCATCAGCGAGGTCAGGGTAAAAACATTGAAAATGATTGGTAGTTTTGAGGAAATTCATGCACTGTGTCTAAACAAGAACAGGAAAAGCTCTTTTATTCAGATATCGTATTTTGTATTAACCACTTACATCCTTGTTTCGTATTTCAATCCACATTTGATAAAACTCTGTTTTTTCTGTTCAATTTTTGAAGTCTTCACATACTTTGCCCCTAACCATACCCTGACCTTGCTTGCATGTGCTAAATCAAGGAGAATTATGGGTAACTCCGGGAAGGTCCATTGCCTAAAGACTGATGATGTCTCTTTCTTAAGATATGACCTCACTTAACCCTTTTCTTCTAGAGCTGTTCAAGTGAAGGTGTTAAGGCAGCAGAAACAGTGACAGAACTATTGGTCTGGGCTGAAAGAGTTTTACTGCCATTGTTACCTAGCTATAGGTATTTAATAGATATTTATTAGTTGCTCCATTTTTCAGAAAACTATGTTCAGAATTAGGCTCACTTATTGCAGGTTGCTTAATTATATCAATTAAATCATTACAATATAATTATACTTATGCTTTTTTCATTTAAAAGTGATGATGATGATAGTGGTTGTCTTACAACTGCAAAAGGAAAAAGAACAAGAAAGGGAAATTCTGAAAACCATGGTTGTGCAAAAGATATTTTAGAGGTTTGTTAATTATACTAGAGTTGATAGTACTACCAAAACATATTTTAAGTAGAGTGATAAAAGTTTTGAGTTCAAGAATACCAGAAATGAAATACTTTTTGGTTGTCACTCTAGGTAATCCTATCTTGCAGCAATGAATTACTCAAACTAGGCATGGCTGACAATACTTTTTGTTGTCAAGTTGCTACATTTACAAAGTCTTTGGTTCAGCTTGGTAAGAAAAAATCATTACAGGCAATTACAGCAATAGACCAATTTTAATGATTTCCCATTTTCAGACCAGGTGTCATTCCCTTGAGAATACTATTCTTTGTTTGAGGCTCATCCTTGTTAATTTATCTTCTTAAGCATTACCAAGAAACAAAGAAACAATACCCAAGGGAATAACACCTGGTCTGAAATGGGAAAACATTACGCCCAGCCTAAATTGGTCTATTTTAAAGGTCAAGTAACAATTATGAATGATTTTATTTACAAATTAATCATACACTCAGGTGAAAAGGGGCTTCCATTTCTGCCTTCACTTGTGGAATTAATGTACCAGATGTCTCAAAGAATGATATTCCTTGATCATGGTAATGAAACTTTTAGTATGGGTAAGGGGGCTTTCATTAATTATGGCATAGTGGAGTGGACAAAATTACTGGACATGCCTACCAAACATTTCATAACCACCCTCTTTGAGGAGAGGGAAAATTTCAGAACCCCCAAGACGCACACCCCTGCAGCTTGATAACTAACCCCGCCCCCTCCCCCCCCCACTACAAGACATCTTCAAGATAGCATACCCCACCCACAATTTTGTGGATCCCCCTGAGCTTATAATAAATGAAAGCCCCCTAAAATATTTATCATTTTTATATTATATTATTATTTATATAACTACTGTTTTGGATTAGTACCTTAGTTTATTGATATTAAATTTCCTATCTGCTTTCTTATATTCAGGAGAGGAAAACCCAACAGACTACACCCAAACAATGCTTACTGACATTTTACAAGCCATTGCTAAAAACGGTAATGCTGATAACATTAGTCAGGTAGGATATGGTAAATTCATATAAACCTTTTCACTGCTTCCATTGCTTTGCAAGCTGGCTGTGTTATTTTTGGTTATTTAATATTAATATTATATTAAATTGAAGAGAATTTTTTTTTCTTTTATGTTATCAGGTTCTTTTAAGCATCAAAACTCCACTGGCTGAGGTACTCAAAGCATATGAATGTAAAAGGCAAGCAGTACTTGCTGGTTTTTCTGAGAGACCACAGATAATGGCTTGTACCATGGCTGCTTGTCTGGCTGAACTCTCACAAAAAGTATGTGTTTTTGATGGTACTTTTTCTTTAGACATCATATACATGGTCTGATCTGACAATGTATTACATGACTTCCAAACATGCCTGGTTAATGCATCAACAAATTTAAAGATTTAGGGTATTTTGGTTTAAGAACATGATGACAAACTGCACTTCACAGATTACTTAGCACCATGGTCACAGCAAAAAGATCACAGAATCTTGGCTATTGTGAATTGTATGGCTTACACAGTCCATACAGTAATGTGTCATTAAAGGTTCAGACACAATGCAATGTTGCTTGCAACAGGGAAATTGCACCATATGTCAATGGACCATGAAACTGTTACATATGACATTGCTGAAGTAGAATCATTTTACTTTTATGGGTTGACACAATTCCCCCGTTGCAAGCACATTGCAGGGAACACTGCATCATGTCTCCCAGCCTTAAGTTGTTGATTAATGACACCTTACATGGTAAACATACTTTACAATAGACCTTTTACCTAAATGTCAGCTGCAAATTCGAATGAGTTAAAATTAAACTGAGTGAAAAATTAATACCAGCACTGAAAAGAGCAACTTAAGTAAACCTACAAAAATTCATTGTGTCAGGTGTTATTTTGGCTGAGAAAATTTAGGTTGAAAATTACTAAATTTACAGACATTTGTCAGACAATACAAACGTCTGTAAATTTAGCAATTTTCAACTTATGTTTCCTTGGCTGCTACAACACCTAACATAATAAATCTTTGTATAGTTACTAAAGTTAAGTTGCTCCTTTCAGTGCTAATATTAGTTTTTAATTTTATCTCATTTGAATTTTTGGCTGCCATTTTGGTAAAAGGTCTATTGCCCTTTTCAATAAATAACAGGTTTCAGTGGAGCTAATGAGATTATGAGGGTGGGAGGTTTAGTCTCCCCCAAGTTTGTCATTGTACAGGTGCTGTAATCAAACCAATTAATTACAATAAGGACAAATATGTAAGCTTTTGTCTTAAACATGTTTATAGTAGTCTTCTGCAGTTTCAAACCTCAGCCCTCAGCCCTCAGCCCTTCCCAAACCCACCCACCCACTTTTAAGAGTCCACAGTCCATGATATGACATGGTAAGTTTAACCGGTATGGCAAAGTATGGGACAGTAAAGTATATTATGTAATTCAGATCTTCACAGTGGAAATAAGCTCTTACAGGCATGGTTTACCTGCTTTAGACTTTAGACATGGGAGAGGAACCGACTTCAGCAGACTTGCCAACCTTGTCATCATTCGTACTTGGTGTACTGGTTAAATCTAAGATTCTTCTCAGGTATATATGTTACAATAAACTTTAATACAGTAACTTAACAGAAATTGTTTTGCTCTTGCACTGTATATTGATCTTATCTTGCAAAACGTTTATCCCATGTTATAGTGTGCATTGCATATCAACAACTACATCAATGAAAAACGCTATTCAGAAACAATTTGTGATACTGTGTTCTACAATATGTGACCAAAATTAACATTATTTATTCTACTCAATTTTGTTTAATAATATCATAGAATGAAAAAGTAGGAAGGATATGTCTGATAATTCTACCGTATATTTTAAGATCATTTACTGAAGAGCTGGAACAATGTGTTGCATCTGGAGCTATTGAAAACATGGGATTACTTGCATCTGCTTTATTTCTGTTGGCTGTCGTTGTAAATGGTATGCACAGGAGACATTATTTTGAATTCCATGAACCCATTCGGTAATCATAAATAAAATGAAAATAAAACTGCATGGATTACCAAGTTTTAGGAAATAATGGAGTTTAATTCTACCTAAAATATAGTAAAACGACAACGTACTTCCCCAAAGACAACAATTCTATCAATTTTGAATAATGTGTTTTTGTCAAAGAGAGGTCAAGAATATGTTTAACAATCTGATTTCATCTTTCTTGTAGTTGTCTCCACCTCAAGAAGGGATAACGGGTTTGCACTATCGTTCAGTTATTTAACCAAATGAATGTTTCTTTTCTAGCCAATTCAAAAGTGGAAAACCTGAAGTCATGCGGTTTACAAATTCTTCAAAATGTAGAACAACTACAACAACAGAATAATAATGAACAGTCTCGTAACGACCATGAAATGTGAGTTTTGAATCATCTTTTTTGCCTGTTTTGTGGTGGTATCTGTGCATAGAAAACACCTAAAGATTATTATGAATTTTAGCACAACAATGCCTCATACCTCATAAGTAATTTTCAACATTGGTTTCCATGTTGTATATGATCTACAGCTTGTGATTTCGTAAATCGGATACCATATGGCTAAAATCAAATAACAGAAAACAGTGCAAGAAACTGTTTACCAGGGCTGTTAAGGCCCTGTTACACTGTGCAATTTTCTCAGCAACTTGTTGAGACAAGACAACATGACAAGTTGCTGGAGAATTGCACAGTGTAACAGGGGTTGTCTCGCAATGTTTTTTGCTGCGCACAGCGTTTCTACTCAGTTCTACTTTTTGCAACAGATTGCAGCAACGTGCAACGCCGTTGTATAGTGTATCACCCTTCTAGCAACCTTTCTAGCAACCTTTCTCGCAATTTTTACGCCTTATTTTTTCAAGAACGCATGCGCACATTTTCGTGATCATATATGGCGCTATTATGAGCTCTCCCCAGCCTACCTCGGCAAAAAATCATTGCAAGTTGCTGAGGTCGTGTTGCAGTGTAACACCTCACCTTGGCAACCTGCTAAGCTACATTTTCAAGCACTGCGAGACAAGTTACTGAGAAAATTGCACAGTGTAACGGTGCCTTTAAGAATTTTGCTTTCTTTCAATGATTGGTTGATTGGCCGTGGGAAATAATAGTATATACCACTGGAAACTATGGTCGTAAATTTGTCAATTAGCAAACATAAGTTGTATAATATTGCATTTTGAGTTGGTAATACTTATAAAGCCTAATAAAAATTTCACCACATTTGCCCTTAAATTTCAGTAATCCTGAACAAATAAAAAGGTTGGCCAAACAGACGTTGGAGAAGTTGGGAGTGGTTTCCTGAGTATAATATGAAAATCTTAGATTATACAGCTGCTGTTGTGCAGATGTCATCTATAAATCGTATTCATGTATACTTTACTACAATTTATTGTAATCAATGACAATGTGTCATTTTTCAAGTCTGAATAATCAAAAGAATCAAAACATGTCCAAATTTTATTTATCTAGTTGCATTCAATGTATTTCTAAGGTGATTAACCTGAAATTTGCTTTTTTTTTCCCCCTGTTAAATCAGAGTTGGCAGGACAGTAGTACAATATTAGACCTTAGATTAGACCTATAAAAAATCGATAAATTTATCAATTGGGTTTATGATACATATAAAAAATCGATAAATGTATCAACGTGATAGGACCTTTTTTCCAGTCAGCCCCTGTAAGGAGCACGCACGAAGAGCAGTAGTATGGATGAAACTTTTTGAAATCCAAAATAAGTATTCTGCTATTGGCGGGGAAAAGAGGGAATTCAATTTGTGAAAAGGTTTCACCTAATTTTACTGCATATGGGGAATTATTTTACTGTAATTTTCCGACTTCATCTACAAAAGGACATAAATGGATACACAGGGGCAAGGCGGCGCATTAACCGCGTGCAATACACCGAATCGATAGAGGCCGATTGCTATTGCTCTACACTAACTAGCCTCATGTTCAAGTTGAGACACAAAAGCGTTTTCACATGTATGAGAGGCTAGTCAGTCCAGAACAATAGTTCTTCAAATTGGTCACCATATTTGTGTTTGGTGTATGAATAGTACTAAGTAGTGCTAAATTATGCTAATTCTATTGTTTTTCCGTGTTGTAATAATATAGTGATAAGTTTTGCACGTTTTTAGTGTTTATACTCTATTAATTTTCTTCCATAAGCTTCATGAAGCTTATAGGGGGAAATTTCATAAACTTTTTATGGCATACATGATAAACATCTTCCTTTTGATTCGACTTAATCACCCTTGATTTGCCCCCTCGCCTTGGGCTACAGTAGCTTTACGCTGCTTGATCACTTTCCTTATTTGTTGGTTTTGGATGCACTCCACACAACAGTTAATCAAATTGGACATTGCGCATAAACCAATATAAACAAAACAAGGCCAAATAATGATACCAGCTAATCTGTTCGATGAGTTATATCCTGGAATTAAGTCTCCGAATCCGACTGTGGTAAAGGTGATCAGGAAGCAATAAACGCCGTCCAGATAGGACCAGTTCTCAACATGGATCTGAACCCCTGCAGCCAAGAATACCAAAACCCACGTATTAAGAAGACACACCAAAAAACACTTTTCAGCAAGGTGTTGGGGTTCTCTCTTAAATATGGCCGTCTCTATTCTTATTATCATGCTCTTTTGAACATCCAGCATGTGTTGGCCGATCTTCTGCAGTAGAACAAGGTTGGTCGGTATCCCAAAGAGCGTGAAAAAGATGCAGAATACTTTCCCACCAGTAGTTTTAGGGGGAACATTACCGTATCCTGGAAACAATTCAAATTTGTAAGGCGATAATTAAATACTGCAATTTTTACTTTATCGTCACTTATTATACTAATTCAAAAAAACAAGTGTCAATGTCATTGTATGGCTTCTAATTTGTAAAAGATCAATTAAAAAGTCTAAAACCTCTAGGCTTCGCACATAATTGATGCTTTGTCTTGCATGAATAAACTATAGTATTCCAGCTATCATTCAGAGATTCGGTTCACGCATCGACATCATATATCAATATTTGTAGTTTCATGTGTCGCTATGAAAGTGGTTCCTGACAATTTCGAAAAATAAATACAAAGCATAATCTGGAGATTAAAATTTTGAAGGGAATTGGTTTGATTCAGACTTCAAAAAGGAGAACCACAGATGTAGCTATATTTCGATTTGTATCAAGTAATCACCAAATCATATACCAGCTCAAGGGTACTCCTCTAGATTCCATAAATGATTTCATTATTCGAATATTGAGTTGATTATTCAAACTTCAAAATATCAATTCTCCAATTAAAATTTGATTGGAGAATCGAGTTCTTCAACGAGTGCCATAAATAGGTAGAAAGCTCCACATGAAATAATAATAATAATAATAATAATAATAATAATCAATGGAGTACTTATATAGCGCATATCACATTGTCTCAATGCGCTTAGTTTATAATCATTGTTCGTGGAGGACTTTACGGGCTGCATATTAAGGCACCAATGGCAGCCGCGTAGCTTACAATCATGAGTAGATAATTAGTATTAGTATTGGGATAGGCTGTTGAACCGGGAGACAATTCCCTACTCTTATGCGAATAGTTCAACAGGTTCTTTAATGTCCCCCTTTTCGTGCATTTTCAATCCAAATTCGAGTAGAGAATTAATTTTGCAGTTTGAATAATCAACTCGCGGCAATATTTGAATAATGAAATCATTAATGGATCTAGAGGAGTACGCTTGAGCTGCTTTGACTGTGATGGAAATACCTCGGGTCATCTACTGTTCTCCTTCTCGAAGTCTGAATCAAACCGAATTCTTTGTAATTCATATATCGATATGTTTACCCGGCCATTACACCTTATTTCAAAAAAACGTCGGTGAGAGGCTTCAACACGACTGGACAGAAAAGGACTATGGGTAGTATTTGTATAGTTTCTGCATAAATTACGCTTCTGTCACGTGTGGCGTTCACGTGTCTCTTCGCTGTAAGGTCGAGGAAGGGCTAGAGTTGTATACCATTATGCTAATAATGTTATTCTAGTGTTATGTTTCATTTTATTCTTATGTTTTTTACTACCCATAGTCCCTTTCGGTCTAGTCGCGTAGGCTTGAAGCCTCTCACCGACGTTTTTTGAAATAGGTATACATGTACAGTATACGATAGCCGGACTGAACACCTGCGCAAAGTTTACCAGAGTGTTATGAAAGTTCGTTTTTCTGGACGACCTCGGAGTCTCGATATTTAATAAAAGCATCATCTCGCAAATTCTTCGCATTAGCAATGATATAGATCCAAATATCTCTGTCTACTATGGAACTCGTTTCAAATCACTGCAAGATAATTTTTTTGTACAGACTCGAGCTCGTGAAACGTCTCTGGGCTTGCAAAAATCATGGACCAAAGTTTCATTTCGGCAAAATGTCTTGGGCTTGAATTTGGTAGAAAGTTAAAGTTTCGGGCTTCAATTTGATAAAAAGATTAAGTCTCGGGCTCGAATTTAAAACAAGCTTCTCGCGGTCTTGCAGAGTCTCGATTTAACTATTCGCCATGCACCCTTCAGCTACTAAGCGAGTTCAAGTTGCCGACAGTCATTATAGCTAATTCACCTAAAGCTATGAGAGCGGAATCACGAATTTTTTTTCACTGTGACATTATAACAAGAAACTCACTGTAATTCTTAGCTTACAAAGAAGTTTGTTGCTTTTAGGCTTTTTTCAGCGACAGCGTTATACAGTACTCAAGTTCCAAATTTTAAAGAACATTGTCATTTTCAACTTGATACTTACCAATCGTAGTTATAATCTGCATTGATAAGCTGAACGATTGTTCATAAGAGTTTTTCTCGATGGCAGTGAAAACACAAGTCCCTATTGTTAGGAGTACGATAACAGCGAAAGCTAGTATAAGTGTATTCTTACATGACGCCATGGCTAAGCCGACAATCAACGCACGGTCAACTGAATTGTCACTCGTTGACTCACTCAAAGAAAATCACTTGACTCTAGAATCTTTGAATTACGAGTGATAAAGTCAAAAATATGAAAACCACAAATTGCAGAAGTTTATATACCCCTTAACAGCCTATTCTTTATATGGTTACCATGACAATGAAAATACTAAAAGTGTTAGTGCTAATTATTTCTTTACAAATGAATATTAAGATCAAAGATTCCTTCAAAGCTAATAATCCTTTTTCAATTATCGTATTTATTCTTACTTCGATGATGGTAATGGAAGTACAGTTATTAAGAATCAGAAATAAAAACTCTAGCTGGTCTACATTTAAGAACTCGTAAAAGTTACTGCAGTTTTGCAGATGTTTAAAAAAACAATACGGGGAATGCACCTGGATTAGTACGTCAGCCGTCATTGTTCGCTTACGAGAATATGCTAAGTTAGTGATCGAGTCAAAATATCATTAGTAGTGTATTAATGTGTCTAGAAACGAGTCATATACTTATTTCAATTAAGTTTGTCACTTTAAGACCTAGAAAGCTGAGACTGATTCGAATTATGGGTAGATACATTTTATATGTTTCTACCATATTTTTATAACTATTTTAATGGATTTGAAATATTTTGCCAGTCAGTTTCAGCTCTTGTGACCATTCGAAAACCTAAATTTGTGTCAAGTGACATTACTTGTTAATTAAGTATATTTCCCATGAACCTCCACGGTCCCAGCTTTGTAGGTTTTTGGTGACTAACTTTCTTGAAATAAGTATATCGTCAACGAACAAGTACCTTGTACGTAACAAACTGAAAGTTCTCTTAGCGAAGTACATTTAACCAGCCTGAAATTTCAGGTGTTTGTTGGGGCTTGTACAGATAACAGCTAGGTAATCACTTAATCAGCCTTCAGTTCCGTCAGCACACAGCTGCAAATTATCTTAATTGGATACTATTTCAAGGTGCAGTTCTACATACGGCTTCTGACGAAATAACAATGGTGTACGACACTAAAGTTAAAAATGGCGGGAGCATTCTGAGCATCCTTTTCGAAAGTTTCTTGCGAGAATGAATCAAGAAAGAAAAACAAAAAGAAACGAAAAAAATTGACAATAACGTACAGAAATGGAAGAAACAAAAAATAAGGAAAGGGACAGATAACTTTCAATTGCATGGATATTAAGATTGGGATGTCTGTAAATATCGCCTAAAGCGTGCAAAACCAAAAAATTCGAATTTTCTCAAACTTTGTTAAAATGAAGATTTTGGTAAGTTATTCATGTCAAAAATACTCTTAGGATTCACAAATTTTTTTCACGGCGTACGGCTCCCGTTAAGTTTTGCGATTTTACGAATAGTCTATCAATAACTTGAAACTGAAGTATTTAAAGGGATTTGAAATTGTATATTTTACCGAATTTGTGGTAATTAGACAAAATACGGCCAGAAACCGCTTAATGCATGCAAATTACACCTGAACGTAAAAATTCATAACTCTCACAAACTTTGACCGATTTTCATTATTTAAAATTTATTTGATAGATTTATCTTTTGTTATTCTTCGCAAAATCAAAATTTTAAATAATTTTAAAGCAAATTGCCATTCTCGTTTCTTTTGACATCAACGAAAGCCGGGAAAACATGATAAAAAGGTGATCTATTTTATGAAGCAGAGGATTTTTTGTATTGTAACTTAGTTCATTCTTTGTTTTATTTTATCATTATCTATTTTATTATCTATCAAATAAAGTGTCGGTCAAAGTTTGTGAGAGTTATGAATTTTTACGTTCAGGTGTACTTTGCATACATTAAGCGGTTTATGGCCGTATTTTGTTTAGTGACCACAAATTTGGTAACATACAAATTCAAGCCAAATCCCTTTAAATTGGAAAAGAATGCACTCCAGTACATTGGGACTCAATGGCTATAATTTTATTCTGATGCAATTATGATTTATAGTTTAAATATTTTCATTTTGACAAAGTTAGAGAAAATTAGAATTTTTTGGTTCTGCACACTTCAGGTGATATTATATTTACAGACAGCTGCTCTAAAAATCCAACTCATTTTTCACATGAGAGACTGATTAAAAATATTTCTAGTTTTTTGTAATATTTTTCAGAGCGAATGAACCTGCCTAACATTGACGTTAATTCTCGTTTTTGATAAATACTGTTCAAATGGTAACCAATCATCCTTGCTCAGATTAGTCACACTGTTCATAAAGCGTTCATTTTTGTTGCATTTGCAACTAAAGTCTGGCTTTTCTTGTATCTTGTCATCTTTATGCTCACCTTTCTTGACAGAACCATTATCACTATTTTCCTTTATCCTCATTTTGCTGAGAGAATTAAAACCACACTGAACTAAATGAGATTCCTTTTGTGGTATCTTTTTTGTTTCTTTATCCTTCTCCAGTAACATCCCATTGCATTCACAATTTGTTTGAGTTATCTCACTAGTTTGAGAGTCTATCCATTTGAGACAGTCTGGTGGTTCATTTTCATCTCCCACTTTTAAGATTCTTGGTACAGCATGGAATGCAAGTCTTGATTCACCAGACATAATGGCCACATCTCCACTATGAATGTACATGGCTGTCAAAATTTAAGTCAGCATGAAAATCAGAAACTACTGGTTGGGTTGAATGTAGTTTTAATGTGGAGATGAGAAAGATTAGTGGTCAAGGGTTCTATGAGTATGTGCATGTTTGTTTTGCCTTTTTATTATTAAAGTTTGCTTGTTGACAACCATTAATGTTGTTACTTAGCAATCTCCTGCCTGCCTGTTCTTTCATTACAATCCCTGTCAACTGCTCTCTCCTATGCATGTTTAGGTATCAGGATTTTTAAATTTCAGACGGGTATCAGGGGACAACCTCTGGCATTGTTGCCATGAAAACCACTTTGATTACCTTTGGCTGGATAAGTTTTAACTTTTCTCTGATGATCTTTCTTTCCTTCCTTCCTTCATTTTTCTTTTCTTTTTTTTTAATTTTTTTTTTTCTTTGGCTTGCTTTTCCAACAGCAATCTAATCCAAAATCTTTTTTAAAAACTTGCTCCTTCCTGCCCTTTTTCCTATAAAGCATTTCCCCCTCTTAGTTAGGAAACAGCCTGCGTTTCAATCCTGATCCTACCTGTTGGTTTGATATCCTTTGTTTTTCCACCAATCAAAAACACTGCTGGTTGTCCAAAACTGATTGAAATCAAAGGCCAAGAAAGGTCCAGTTCATAATGATCAGTGTGACCTCCCATTGAGGTTCCTATTGGATAATAATTTATAATTCCTGCCTCAGGGGTATACCCTGGGTAGCCTATTGCCTCTGCTATATGCTGCATGAGCCCTGAAAGGTCCTCTGGGAAGCCAAAGTAATGTTCTGGCTTATAGTCAACAACATTGTAGTCAAACTGATAGCCCAAGTGTACCCATCTAAGTCTACTCATCAAGTCTTGGTCCTGACCATTTCTGCATTTGGTATAAAGGATCAAATTAGATGTAATTCACATTTACGCAGTTTAATGACTTTTCACACCACTAGTGAAAATACCAGATTTCAGCTAACTCACAAAATGTATTCACCACTTCTAGTTTTTAAATCTATGATGAAATCAAATCTAACACACACAAATATATATGAAACAACCTCTAGGATAAGCCACAGCTAACTTGAAATCAAATAGCGCTTTCCATGGATGACGTCAAAATGTTCACTCGCTGTGCACTGTGGGATTAAAATGTGGGCAAACAAACAAGTCTTTTCAGATTTTTTAAAGATTCATGAAGTTCAAATGATGTCAATGCTTGAATTTCTCTTGTCATAATCTTTGCCAGTTCACTCTTCCATAAAATCCTGCAATGGTGAATCTTCCCAGGCTTCGGAAAGGGAATAAACATACCTTCAGCCATTTCCTCTGAATATTGTGAATCTGAAATATATTCTCCCCAACAACAGCCTTTGCTTGTTACTTCCCCATATCCTTATAAAAGAGGTACTCTAAATCAGATTATATCTGCTTCTCCGCATGTCCTAGGCTTCTGTTTACCAAATTTGTCTGCATTTCAATCCCATAAGGCTGTGAGATAGATCTATTTTTAGTAACCATGGAAAGTGCTATTGGAATTTGTGGATGGTTGAGAAATTAAGACTTGAAAACTTCCCTGGGAGAAGTGGGCTGTGGTAGTTTTTTACCAGCACTATACATTTTAATACTTTTGTGTCCACATGAAATTGGCCAATTTTCCATCCGTACCCCCCGCCTGCTTCCCTAACCAATAAGGTAATGAACAGTCCCGGAGAAAGAATAAGAAAGAGAGAATACTTTTCATTTCTTTAACACTCTCCCTAGCCAAGCACCCTTGTCCCTGTACCTGCTAAGTTCCCAAACAGATTCATTTTCTTTTATCGTCATATGAGCATCCAGGTTGGAAACGTTTGGTTTGCGAGTTAGATCTTCAATGCACCGTCTTGTCCAATAATTCTGAGCTCCTGGTAAAAAGGGATTGACTATGAAAATAAATCCAGGGCAAGACAGAAGCTGATAAGCCTTCCATTCTCGGGCACAGCGAAGACCATGGCGTGCATGGGGCAACGTCTGAAGAGAAAATTCTGACACTCTTCCACGAAACGTCTCGGGGTTGTTAAAGTCTATAACTTCACTGAAATCTGGCGGAGGCTTTTTCCTCTTATAGTATTTATAACCTTGTCTTATTAAATCTTCACTTGCATTTATGTTCCCCTTACAAGATGGAGCTTTTTGGCCATCGTTAGTTTCGTCCGCCATTTTGAAATACGAATATGCAATCGAACTGTACAGCTGTAGTTCCTATGCCTCGCACAGGGATCCCACAACATCCTCACATTGTGAGTGACTAACCACCCCCCTACCCCCTCATCCCCGGTGTTTTTTGTCAACAGTATGATGACGTTCATTCCAGTGGCAAATCCAGGATTTTGAAAAAAGGAATTTTAAAGCTTGAAAAACATGTTGCTGAGCAAATGATTGTATAAATGAATTCATTCTACTGAGCTTAATAACATCGGATTGGCTTCACAAAGGGGGGGGGTTCAATGGACCCACCCTGGATACGCCACTGCATTGAAAAGAAAATAAATTGATAGTTAGCTTTGATCCAACGTGATTTTTGAAATCAAAGAAAACGAAGAGGGATAGTGTCAGACGACGACAAACCTAGTTTAGAACTGTTGTTCAGAGGCTCCTGTTGAACAATAGGCAGCCAATAACTGTAGCAATGTGTAATCGATTTTTTTTAGAATGATTAACGTTAGCAAAATGTACAAATCTGTTAGCGCCGAATTTTCTAGAAGACTTCTTTGCGCTGGTGAAACGTTATAGCAACGATAACTATGAAGTTTCGGAAGTAATAGGTACCCTATTGCTGTACATAGATACGCATTTTATTTAGAAAATCGCCTTTTTCATCTGCTCCATATCTTGCAAAGGTGTCTTACTGTTGTGGTGAGGAACTGCTTTGCCAGTCTATAAAATTCTTACCCAAAAAACGAAACTCCCCAAACGGTTATAATGTCTTAGCTGGTGTAAACAAAGATAAATATTTTTTATTTTTACTCGGGATAAAAGTAAAAGCGGGATATAGTCGTTAAAACTATACCCATCGGAGCTCGGCTAGGTCATACCAAAAAATTGCCCTGTCAAACGGGACATTTGCTCTGGTTGTCTCCAAGTATATCGTTTACCACACTAGAAAAGCAGGGTTTTCTTCCGAGTGCGTTTCCAGCGTCGGTATTTCTTTTCTCTTAGCTTACTAGAGCCGTAACAAACAGACAAGCGAAGCGATGTAAACAAGATCCCAGCTATTGTTATACAAGGAAAACAATGCTTGGAAAAAGTCGAATAGTGTTCAAATAAAACGGATTTTCACTCCAACATCTTCAGTAGATGCGCGTCTCACCAAAACCATGCCGAGTATAATGTGACATTTCTTCTATAGCAAGAAACTCCCCCCGCCAAAAAAAAAAAAAAAAAAAAAAAAAAAAAAAAAAAAAAAACGGTAGCCGCGCGGTCAAACTCCATGCTCCTTAATTATAAACGGACAATTTCAAGATCAAAATAATGAGATCTGTTTGTTTGTTTACTTATTTATTTCACAAATATTTTAACATTTCTAAATAGCACATAACCAAATGATTGAAATCCGAGTGTACATCTTGAGAAAATAGGACAATAAATGACTTTTGGACGGAATATTGTTTATTTGCGCCCGGCGTAGTGTCATTTGTATATCGTTAATTTCTATACCTTTAAAAGGTCGTTGCAGGAGAAAGAAACTGAGAATCTTAATGACTGTGAAGACACTTTTTTATTTTAAACCTGTTCGGTTTATCAGACATGTTTCGAGGTAACTCACCCCATCGTCAGCTAATGGATATATCTAAAGCTATTTATAAACTATGATAATAATCTAAGTGCATTGGAATGTACTAAGTACTATCTTTAGATACTTAAGGTCAGATTCAAATGAGTGACTTGGTGGTTTAAGATGGGTTTTTCCCATATAGTTGTGCATGGCTTTTTTTAGTTTCACCATGTATTCTGTTATTCCTGAATTAATGGACCTAATCCATTAGGTGTATTAGGACCTAAACCCCATCACATGAAAGATCTGACACTAAAACTATTACGTATATCAAGGTTTAGAATGTTTGGGCATATACTGACTGATTAGTAGGCTTTAAACAAATCGTAAGAATAAGAGAGAAGTGCATGGTTTTGTGGGACGCTGTATTCAAACTCCATACATTCTAGTCTTAATTTTGCGACTTTTAGAAGCTTGCTAGTCAGTAAGTAATAGGTAATAATACTAATATTAGTATGTTCTTTTCTGTGATGGGGATCTTTTATTAATTATAGCGATTGATATTTTCACTCTACCGCAGTTCCTTCCTCAATTCCGGAACGGCCAATACACACATGCATCAGGTGTTTCAAACTACGCATGCGCACTGGATTAAGAAAAAAAAAAAAAAAAAAAAAAAAAAAAACCCTGAGCCCGAGTGTCGTAAAATTACGGTGGCCCTGAGGTGACATCCACTTTTTTAGCGACTTTTTTAGCGACTTTCTTAGCGACTTTTTTAGCGACTTTTTTAGCGATTTTCTTAGCGACTTTTTTAGCGACTTTTTTGCCACTGAACATATTATTGCGGGCTCAATTATATCCACGCGGACATCTTTCAAAATGGCGGAGGAAGGTGGATCTAAGTTA
>WUAP02202772.1:0-17237 GCA_015163945.2 Stichodactyla helianthus | reverse complement strand
AGAAAAAAAAGAAAGAAAGAAAAAAAAGAAAGAAAGAAAAAAAAGAAAGAAAGAAAAAAAAGAAAGAAAGAAAAAAAAGAAAGAAAGAAAAAAAGAAAGAAAGAAAGAAAGAAAAAAAAGAAGAAAGAGCTTAGAAATAAGAAGGCAAAGAAAGAGATAAGAAATGAGAAAAATCGCTGTCAAAGAGGGGAAGACAAATAGAAAGTAATGAGAAATGAATTTGAATAGCTGTCAAAATTACTTGCCAAAAACCTGATACTAATAAACCGTGACAAATGAACCTGAAGTTATAATCTAGCCCTGAATTCTCTGCTGAATTTTACGAGTTTTAGCGAAGGGAACTCGAGATATTTCAATTGTCTATACTTTGTATAGACGCTCAGGGCTAGATTAACTTTAGGCTCATTTGGGATACAGCGACGCTTTACACCTGATAAAAAAACTCTACCAAGTATGTACACTCACGAGTTTTAGCGAATGGGAACTCGTGATATTTCAAACGTCTATACTTTGTCTGTGAAGCCTGAAACCACCGGGCTGATCCACTGACTCAGGGCACGACTAACTCAGAGATCGAATTGGAATTTAGCGTGTTGGGTTTTGCGGAGGGAGGAAAACCGGAGAACCCGGAGAAAAACCCTCGAATGATTAAGAGAACTCTACTCACATGAAATTCCGAGTCCCGGAATCGAACCCGACACTCCAGAGGTGAGAGGCGAGTGTGCTATCACTACGCCACCCTTGATTGGTTCGAACAAAATCTTCCTCGACTAAAACGCATGATAAGAGGGGGGAGAGATTGAGGTACTGCCGCTTCGAAGACGTCTATATTCGTTATTTCAATGATAAAGGTCTTAAAACTACTGTATTTGAGTTTCTTTTCTTTTCTTTTTCTTTTTTTTTTCTTTTTGTGCGTGTGTGTGTGTGTTTAGCCTCATTTTGTTTTTTGTTTTATTACATTTAAATTCTTAGGTCATTTTACCATGTCTTCTGAATGCAATATGAAACCAATATTTCCTTCTTAAATGTCAACGGATTCTATTCTAATAAGGGAAAACACCCACCTTCCAAACACACCTAAAGGTGTTAGGTAGGTATCTATGACGCTATACTACTACACTACCTATAGCTAGTCAGCCAGTATAATTAAGAGGTATTGTTCGCAAAGAAATGAATTTTTTTGCTTCACAAAATCTATCATTTCGTATATTTTCCATAACATTTTATGCTTTGAATAAAAAAATTCACGATCTCTAGTGTTTGTAAACCTCCCGTGGTTCTTTTTATAAATGATAACGTTTTCGTGAATGGACTATTTTTTCCTTTTCTTTTCGAATTTATTCATCAATTTTCCTCCAATTCAGAGTTGCTTTAACTGACTTATCTTTCACTATATTTGACCGACCTCTTAAGTTTTGAGTAATTTATATATCTCAAGAGACCCAGTGAATTTCTGTTCGTGCAGAAAGCCGGCGATGTTAAACCCCTCTCTTTTCGTATTATTTTACAATACCATGAAAGTCAAGTGTTAATGAATTCACTTGTACTTTCGTTTTAATATAGGGACTCCAAAAAGAGTGTTATATCATGAATAATTGAAATTTCATTTCATGCCAAACATTGACATCTAATACTGCGCATTAAAAAGTCATAGATTTAATCCAGAATCTTGTTTTGTTTTTCCCAACCTCGCCACCGTCCCCCACCCGGATATGCACTTCTAGTTTTATTTGTCTTGCGTAACCAATATTAGACGCGCGCGCCCAGAAACCGAACGGAAGGATACGAGAAAATATTTTTGCAAGAGAAAAGAAAATAGTTCGATGAAACCAGTTAAGGTTAAAACGAGGTGCTAACACTGACCCAATGATAACGGAAGTCGAACAAGAATAATAGCCCTCCAACACAAAGAACTAGTTAAGAAGGAGTAGTTAAGAATTTCACAGTTTGACAGCCAAGAGCAAACGAACGCAAAGGGCTACAGCATTCTTATTATCACGGGGCAAACCCAGCGCACGCACGTTCATCCCGTTCCTTTTTGAAGAAAAGTTAACGTACCTTCTTGATAATCTCGCTCTGCGGGAGAAGAGTCTAGACTTTCGAGGTAATGCAGTTTACAGAGAACGTTGTCATCCTTGAGAGCGAATTCTTCTCCGGTAGAGAGCTGACGTTTACAGTTATCGCAAGCAAAGCAAGCGAGATGGTAGACACAGTTCTTCGCACGGCGAACCCAGTCGTTAGCATGGATGCTTCGACCGCAACGCGCACATTTTGTCCCGAATTGCCTGCAAGATAAGAAACATTTGTAGCGATTATTTTATCTGCCCAGACTCAAGGAACGATAAACATTGCCATGAATAAAACCTTCTAGCCAATCAGCCAGTAATATATACTATGGACTTATTTTGAAAATAAAAAAATAAAAAAATAAATAAAAACTTCTAATCGTTAAATTCTGTGATGCTTCGATCACAACGCGCACATTTTGCCCCGCTTTGTAGCGATTTTTTCATCTGCTCAGACTCAAGGAAAGAGAAATATTGTCATGAATAAAAACGTCCTTCCCAATTAGTATTAGAACAGTGAACTTATATCGAAAATGTAAAAACGTCTAATTGTGAACTTATAAACGACGTGAAGAGAGAAAACTTTCATTTTAATACTGAAGGAATAACTAAATGTTTAACGAAATAACTGATGATTAATGTGAATCAATCTAAATTATCCCAGCATCGCAGCGCGGAGTATCCTTTAAAATTTTTCACGAGTTTGTTGACTTTGAATTTATCAGTCTTTTCTCTCCTTTCCATTTCTCTTTTCTTTTCTTTTTTTCTTTTTCTTTTTCTCTTTTTTTCCTTCTTTTTTCTTTTTTCTCTTTCTATTTTTACGTTTATTTATTATTTATTATCATTTCTTGCTCATTAGGAAAGAAAGCTGTCATTAATAGAAAAAAGAAAGAAAAATGAAAATTTTAATTAAAAAAAACGAAAAAGAAAATTTTTTTGTTACTGTTCATAGATCAACGTTTTCATTTCACGAAATAATTAATTCATGCTCAGGATATACACACAATTTTTTTCTTTTCGAACCGTGAAAATCTTTCATTCTGATATCAAATCCATGTTAATTGTAAGAAATTTCTAATAAATGCCATCAAAAGAGTTATCATTTGAAAAGAAGAAAGATTTGAGATAAAATTAAAAACTTTTCTTTTGGAGACCAACAGCTGACTCGTGAGCTAAAAAAAGGCAGTTTTTCACCAAGCCAAGCGTTGCCTAGACAATCACCGACTCTATTTAAAATACAACTATGATAAACTGCTTCGGTTTTTCCAATAATGGGTTTAGGAGTTCGGCTTCAGACATTTTAATCCCACAGAAATGCTCTAAAACGGCAGCAGGAAAGAAAAAAAAGTGAATAGAAACGCGAGGGAGTCTTGTAAAACGTCGCCATCTGCCAGTTCAAGCACTAACGTTTGCCATTCAATCCTCAATTTACACCTTTGGCAGACAGTATTCAAAGAACTTCTGGTAACTCAATGGCTGGAGACATGTATACTAAGAAACCATTACAGTAAAAACTACACGAATCGACAATTTATAATGTCAAGTGCTTAAGATAAAAATCTGGCAAATTGACTGCCATATTTAAGATCATTTAACAGTTTAACTTGACTTGGCTCTAGGAAAACAACCAAATTGAGTTAGTGTCGATGGGATTTTGAAAATAGTCCCAAAAAGGAAAAAAAAACAACCTTGGCTGCCCATCTTTGATATATATTTTGTTGGAAAATTGTTTTCTCGTTGTTAAGCAAAAAGCACTTAAAACCATATTATGACAGACTTTTCGCATTATAGTTTCTTTTTTGAGGATATTAGAATGAAATGGTAAAACTAAATGGCAGCTCGACCCATATGGACTTTCAAATAAACATAAGCCTATCCTTAGGCAACGTTTTATGTTATACCAATTCGCATTGGCCTATTGTCTTTTTTTTATTCTGGAGGAAGAAAGGGCTGTCTATATCGTAGGTTAGGTTTATAAACAAAAACAAATCCGCGGAAAAGTCTAGCACCAGCAACAAGCAACCTCTTGTCAAAATTTTCATTCAAACTCTTAAAACAAATGGAATACACACAAAAAAGGAAATATCCTAACTTTGGATTAAAGAAAAAGAACTTCGAATAGGCAATCAGAACGAAAATGCACTTTTTTCTTCTTTCTTTCAATAACCAATTTCTTTTCTTTTAAATTCAAAACAAAAATTTCTATTAACATTTTTCATTCATTTGATGAAGCCGAGAAAAACTGCATTTTTGAAACTTTGAAACTTCAAAATCATTTATCAAGTTTGTTACGTGCGTCGAGTGAAAGTAATTCTTAAAGTAAATATATAAATATTAACATTTTTCACTTATTTAATGAGCGAGTATTGAATTTAAAACTTTGAAACTTCAAAAATCATTCATCACGTTTCCTACGTGTTTCGTGCTGAAGTAATTTACCTGTGCAGCATTTTGTAACGCCGGATATCAGGCATGTTTTTATTATACAATGAAAGCAGATGAGAATCAAGAAATAAAATAAGACCGCAGAATGAAACGAGATAACAGGATAAAACCTTCTCGTCCAGATTCCAAGATTCTTGTAACTGTGATGATATAGAAATGTCAGCATTGACAGCTCCGTGTAAAGGTTGAACGAATGAAAATTATTTTGTTTCATGGTAAGATAATTTGTGGTGTACCGCAAATAAATTACTGGCCACTTGAGTTGAAGTTTTAATGCCTTTCGCATTCAAATTAAGTTTAATGTACCAGAAGAATATTGATGATTTGTAAACAGGAGCGTATTTACCTGGCATAGTCCCCCTTACAGTAAATCTTGTTGTCTTTGGTATAGCATGTGGCTTCTCTGCCTAACTCTTCACCGCAAACACAGCATCGTAAGCATTTAGTGTGCCAAGCTCGGCCACTAACTTTGACCAAGTATCGATCAAGGATTCTTGATTCACAGCCAACACAGCGCTCCCCCTGAGTCTGCCAGCGAAAGAAAAGACAACTAAGTCCTAGTCTTAGAGCCAAGACACGTTATTCTATCCCCTTTGTATTTAGACAACATTTTTAAAATTTAAGTTAGGACTGTCAATCCGTGACATGAGCATTAAAAAATAGTCATGGCAAAATTAGAGTAACTTCGACCTCAGGACAAAGAAAACAAAAACAACACACAAATCCAGTCTTAAACACAACTAAACTGTTTGCTAAGTAAAAACTAGGTGTTAGCCGTACAATAAGATAAGTTCCTAGCAAGCTAGGCACACGTAGGAAGAGCCTAAAGGACAGACTATTCTTACTTCTCGCTACTCACCGAAACGTGGTCGACGGAGTTGAGGGAAGGACTTGAAAGCGCCTTATCTTCGTGAGGGGTTGTCATCTGAAAATAAACACAAACAAGCTCGAATTGAACGTTTTGTCTCCCGCGACGATTTTCTATATACACGACCAGCCACCCGCAGAATACTGCACTAAACTACGTTATTTAAACCTCTAAACTACAACACAGTAATACCTATAAAGGACAGTACGATTTAATTAGTCTATGCTGATGCTTATTGGTTAGTCAGAACTAGAGGCGGAGCACCGTCCTTTGGGACATGGATCATAACACATTACATGTTGTTCGCCTTTGTTTATAAGATCTTTTAGCCTGGAAACTATTCATCCATGTATATCTTAACTAGTACGTAACTTGAAGTGGTCTCTGTGACAAGAATACGAATGTTTTTATTGAAAAAAAGAAAAAGAAAAAAGAAAAAAAGAAATAAAAAAAGTTCTTTTTTGGGGTTTGAATAATATAATCTTTTGTAATTATAATTAGCTTGAAATGTAAATACGAATGTTTACATTTATAAGAGGTATAGATTCGTTAAGTTGGGCTCCGACGCCTAAAACGTTACCATCGAGACTAACATAAACCATATCTAATCACTAAGAAAATAGAAGAGAAATCTAAGTACAACAAGCAGTACTTAACTCAAGATGAATTGGGTGTAAGCTGGTAAAACTAAACACGTTGAGCCCTTCATTACTTATGTGATAACAACTTATGGAGTGCTAAGTAAATACAAAAGTGACGCGGTATCAAAAACGATGCTAACAGAGCTGAATTCTAAGAATTAGGAGTAGAATAATAATTCCTTAAAGAAAAGTCGGTAGTCCAAAGGTCTATGGAGAATCCACATGTCCACACAAGATGGCTTGTTTTTATTAACACGTCAAAATTTAAGGCACGTGTACAAAATGTCAAAAAGTTATAATAATTATCTTACTCTATAAACTACTTCAGTCTAAACTTAAACAAAGGATCTGTTTGCTCGATTGATGTACTTAATAAACTAGGTAAACTTTAGGATGGTTGTGTCAATAAAAACATCTCCGTCGACAAAAAACGAGGCAAACGTTCGGGTGTGTTAGTAAGTCAGCCGGATTTCTTCCTCTCTTTCTTTCTGTCTTTTTTCCTTTTCTTTCCTTTTTTCTTTCTTTTCTTTCTTCTGTTTTTCACAAGCCAGCAGCAGTCTTACTTAGTTGTCAAAATAAGCTACTCCTTTGGCTGAATAGATTTGCATGGCGCAGCAGGCATATTGTTTCTATTCACTATTATCACAGTAATTCAAATTACATCTAGCAGCGGTTTTTAGCAGGTACGAAACAGCACAAATGCGGTTTCGCATTGAAACCTCTTCACAAACCTTGTTTTTGACGTCTGTATTAAACAACTTGAGATATCAAAAGCAAAAAAAAACCTTTTCAATTGATTTGAAAACTTCTGTTATTTTATTCTTTACGTATGCTAATGAAATTCTACAGTCCTTGTTTCAAAAGACCAACAGGAACCAAATATGCTTGCCAGCATTGTTTCCTAAGCTCCCTCAAAGCGAGCTGGAATTCTCGTCATACTTTTCGATTTAAAGAATAACATAAATACTTCTCAAACAACAGTGACACGAGTTGGCAAAGAAATGAATAAGTAATAGCAAGGAAAGATAATAAAACCTCTTAACAAAAAAGGGCTTAAATATTTTATTATAACAGTAGTTTAACTTTTTTTTGGCCTATTTTAAGAAAATCTAACTCCGTTTTGGAGTTCCAAATTTCTTATAAATTAACACCAAAATACGATACGTTGAAGATATTCTCAAGATTTCATGATATGTAACTTTTACCTGTAAGTTACAGTTGTAACTTTTCATAATTTATCTGAGAAAATATCTGGCAGTGAATTTGAGCATAAATATAACGATTATTATTATTAAATTTTGAATCGAATAATCAAGATTCTGCCTTGAAATTACCAATTTATGGACTTTCTTCTTGCAACAGGAAGAATTAGAGTTCGTTTGAGGTGGCAATAACGACAAAACGAAAAAGCCGGTTCATAGTATTCATAGGAGGTAGCGGAAACTAACAAACACTTAATGTGAAAAGAATCTTGAATAGAGTTTGAACTACCCACTTTACTGCGTAATTTAAGATGGAAAACAACGATAGAAAAAAGAAATTTATTTTTTCTTGAATTTTAAAAACACTACGAAAATGAAAGATATAACGAACCATCAAATGTGGTCCAAAAACTACGTTTTTCTCTAATCATGACGCTTTTATAGCGAGCAACTTGATAGAGAAAATTTGTAGGTAAAAAAGAAGAGATATACAAATATTGAAACAGGTGGAAATCGTTTGAACTTGGCTTGGTATTTCGTCGAGTTTAATGAAATCAGCCCGTGAGACACCAGATACATAATTCTTATTTGATAACCTTAGAAAATAACTGGATAACTTAAAGCTCTATGCTATTGGCGAGTCATTTGCATAAACTATACTCCAATGTTATTCCTCAGTAAAGTTGGTAATTTGATATCGAAGTTCGAGCATATTGGGATTAATTGGAAATCATCTGTGAAGTTATTAGTGAAAAAAATGCTTACTTTCTTGTTTAATTTCATTAGGATCAATTTTCATTTAGAAAGGCAGAGCAGATGCACCACAATTACACACTCGCACAAGCAGAAATAATAGACGACTCTGCTAGCTTTAGTTGAGCAGCTCTGCGTTTTATTTAAGCATATTATCGAAGATAAACTTTCAAAGCCGTTGGGCTATTCATCATAACAGCATGAAACAAAACGTCTCACTAGATTGGAGTCTAGTCCGAATCTAATTCCTGCCCTGATAACGAGGGGGGGATGGTAGGTAATGGTGAGTCATTAAAACATGTTTGGATCTTCGTTGATTAATTGGGATAAAAAGAAATTATTTCGCTACCAATAAAGCTCAAAAACAATCGAACTCTACGGTACACCAAATTGACACAAATATTAGTATACTGCATGACAAGCTTTCATTTAAGATATAGTATTTGGATTCACTAGTTTTTAGAGTTATGACCTCGGTAATAATAGTAAGATAACTACTGACTCTATTGATCTTCACTTTACAAAACAAACATCTATGAGGCACCAATTCTATGAATTCAAATGTTGACGGAAACAGTTTTCACTATTCTAGCATCGGTTTCAAGAGCTCTCGATGTCGAGCGGCTCACTTTTCAGCTGTCACTGATCTTTGGATTCTCTAAGATATTTTAATCTTCTGGACTCTCTCGGACGAACCGAGTCGAATCCTGGTAACATTATCTCGCGAACTTAAAGTTAGAGAAAACCCACCTCCTTATGATTCCCGAGTTGCGAGTATTCCTATCCCCGCACGCGAAGCTGAAGCTGGACTGCAAACCACAAATGTTTGAGCTAATCTAAACCGCACGAGCTCTGAAGGAGAATTTATTTGAGGTCGGTGTTATTTTGCAAAGAAACAAAACACGCTCAATAGACTCCCGCTAAGTACCTGACACCTGTAGCGGCTCGGAGGCGGTTAATAAAAGGCTAGTCGCAAGTCGTTCGACACCAGCGAAGCGAAGCGAGAAAAAAAAAATGCAGAGGATGGACGGCCAACACACGGCACGAGTCATGATGCATTACTTCGGAAGCGTTATGCGATACGGTTTTTCTTCTTCCGAGTCTTTTCGAAAAAGCGTCATTTTCTTTTCTTTCACCCGTTTTCTGAAAACACGATGACGCTGCGAAATCTAACAAATATTTCCATTTCGTCCAGTTTTTTATAGTTCTATAGTCTAAGATATGCTATCCTCGATGAGCTAAGGACAAAATAATGCCCGAAGCGTGTGGTTTGCAAAGAATTCATTGCTTTTTTTTCAAGAGAGATTCCGGAGATTCGGACTAGGGAGGCGTAAGTTCGGACTTAATACTTTTAAATGGTCTTCCCTTGTGGGATAAAATACTTATACAATGCTTTCTCGTAGCACACCATGCAATATTCATGCAGTTGTCGACTTGTATTTTCGAGGCGTGGGATATTTGGAACAGCACCCTAGTAGAGTAGCCAATCGGAATGCAGGATTTGTGATAGCTCACAGTTTGGTGGATACCAATCCATGATATGCCACTCAAAAGCATTGTATGTTAACTAGTATTTATCCCACACCATAGAAAATACAGCCAATCAGAATGAAAGCCGTTGTATTTTCGTAGGTAATCCACTCTTCTTTCACAAGATGCTTTTTTTTTTTTTTTTTTTTTTTAATGGATCTATTATGCTCTCTCTCTGTCTCTCTCTCTAGATGGTCAATTCAGTCCCATTATGTTTGTAGTTTTTAACAATGAGTATGTTTATTTATATTAATAATTTTGATGAAACATACATGTATTTTGTTATTGTATTGTATTCTTTGATAGTGTTAATGATTTGATTATGAACGGCCTTCATGTAAAGAAGTTTTTTAACTTATTGGAACTACCGTTTTGAAATAAGGTGATTCATTCATTCATTCCCTGTCTCTCTGTCTCTCTGTCTCTCTCTCTGTCTCTCTCTCCTTCTGTCTCTCTGTCTCTTTCTCTCTTTTTCATTTCATTTTTGGGGGAGGGGTAATGACCGAGAAGTGATCAGTGCACAGGTTTTGGTTAAAGACTGAAGCTACGAAGATGGTGAAAAAGCTCTTACTGTACAGGAAACTTGTTACTAGTAAAAAAGCCTTCATTGGAAACGATAAAAGCTTAACATTATCTCTTGTGTACGCCTCTTTTAACCACTCTAATGTATATGTATGAGAATAAATCCATTAAAAACGGGGCCTTTTAAAATGATTCAGTGATGCAAAAGCCTACGTTGGTCAATGCATATGTAGGTTATTTTTTCCTCTTGGTATCCTGTCATTATCTATAATAGCACTCTAACTTAGTGCAAGACTACAAGAATGAATGTATTCTGTATCTACTAAAAACGGAAAAATCAAGAAAACAAGCCTTTTCTATAAAGCTTTTACTCAGGGTTTTGGCCTCATCTAAAGCCAAGAAATTTGACAGCCCACGACACCAGAACAGGAGTTTTGGGGTGAGAATTATCATACAGTTCTTGGAAATTCTTCAAAAAGTCTCAAAAGTAATTATTCTTCTCTTTGAAAATAGAATAGGCCAAATTCCAAGATACGCTTTGCTTGTCACGCACAAAGGTTTGAGTACGAGGCTCCGTGCTAAATTAAATTTATTCATTTCAGTTGTCACGGATCACTGAGCATTTAGCACGGAGCCTCATACTCAAACCTTTGTACTTGACAAGCGAAGTATATCTCGTAAGTGGCCTATTTGTTTGTGTATTTTTTAGATTTGTCTTTTTCGATTTTCTGGCCCGTCAGGTTTGGATGCGCGCGAAACCTTGACAAAAAAATGGAAGATTTTCAGTCTTCGCTTCTCAGGAGAATAAAATGCTATTTTTGTGTTCTCCAAATTGAACTGCTTTTGGAATTGCTGCAAGGGGTCTATTGAAAGAAGAAGGGTAAAAAAAAAAAAAAGAAAAAAAAAAGAAAAAAAAAAGGAAAAAAAAGAAAGGAAAAGAAAAGAAAAGAAAGGAAGAAAGAAAAAAACATGGAAAAGTAAACTAAAATATAGGAAAGAGAGTTGTAATCAGAGCCTGAGTCTTTTACAGGATGAAACCAGATAGCAAAATGTATTATAAGATAACTACTAAGAATCTCGCTTTCTGATTGGCCGAGGCGCGTGCTTTATGAGAGCACACAGCACGCGCGTTTGCATCTTTGTATTTTATAATAGAAATAAAAAACTTGCTCGCTGTGCCTTGTGTAGACGCCTCGTGCTTCAACACTTCTCTCGTGTTCTACCCATACCCAAGAGTTTTATAACTGCACACAGCACGCGCGCGCGTTTTCTATTTCTTCATTACTAAATCTACAATGATATGCATTCACTGATGACAAACTTCCATAACTTGCTGCATCATATTCTGGGGTCCGCTGTGTCGTAGATGTCTTCAAAGGCGTGTTCGTAATACTTTTTAAGACCTCGTTTAAGGCTGTAGAGAAAGGGTAGGGTCACGTTGGGTTGCCCCTTTTGTAGATGACACGTATTCAAGCTTAGTTCTTGAAAGGGCCGAGGTTATCGTTAACGGCTTCTGATATGAAATATCTCACCGACCGACGTTAAATCGGTGAAGTCCGCACGATAACCGATACCCTCAACCTTTTGCATAAACCTCTTTTATGTTTTTGACTTGAATGAAAGGCTGCGCCAATAAAGAAACCATATAAACAATATTCTTACGAAACAATGAAAGAGATGAAAGAAAGAACAAGGAGAAATCAAGAAAAAAAAGAAAAAGAAAAAGCAGCTACAAAGAGAGATAGACGGAGAAAAGATCGATATCCTTCTCTTAAAGTATAATCCCTCTGTGGGATAATAACTTGGAAAGCTTTGGTCGATCTTTGCAGTGCAACTCAAAGTTTTCCATTGGGCGGTGTTAATTGCGTTGTAGAGTAAGGGTTAGATAACACAGAGATTGGCGAAAGGACTGCCATAGAGACAGCGAGTTTTCAACGAAGTATCTCTAATATCGCCAATCAATGACTGGAGTTTAGAGAAGAAAAGAATGGGCGACAAGAGGGCAGGCTAAAAGCCTATAAAGGATTATCTAACATAATGCAGGATTATCTTACAAACCACTTCAAGTTAAGATACTGTGAAATAAGAAAAAGGCTTAACACTAGACCGACCTTGATTTAAAACTCTTTTACAACACGAAAACTACTGCATCCTTGTTTTAACTTCAAATTAATGTTCACAAAAGAAATATTATTTTAAAATGTTCAAAGGCCTTCATTTCGCTTCATTTAACTTACTGTTTATTTTTCAAGATGTATTTCTTTTTCAGTTAAACGCCATTCGAAAATCGTGTGATAGTTTTAAAGCGTTTAGAAGTGAGGTCACTTGAGATAGAGGATTAGTCGAGTGGGTATACTTTTGGCGCCGCAACAAGTAGCATATTTTGCTGTCATTCCGAGCCAAACCGCACGTATGGCCGCACAAATACCGCACAGCATATCGAATTTTGCAACTTCCGAGAAAAGAAAATCAAATAGTGACGAGAAACAAAGGGTATTGGTTATAACACGACGGCAATGCACTATGGAACTTTGTAAAAATTTGATCTTACAACCACTATGCCACAGGCAGCCCAGTATTAATAAAAACAAGCAGTTTTGTCTAAAACATTATAAACAATTTATCTGCAGATTGCAATATCATACTTCAAATTTAACCTTATCTATATTAACGGCAATTCTGTGATCTCTGGGTACCAATGATCAAAGAGCACGCTTGCAGTCCGTCAAAGGTAAAAAATGATTGGTTCATGGGCTTCCTGTGTCGGACGCACCAACAGAAAAATTAAAACGATTAGCTAACGATTAACGCCTATTTAGCTCAATTTTAGGGCGATTAAGCTCGTTTAAAACCTTGAAAGTATGCCGGATATTCAGAAAATTATGGGAACAGGAAAAAATATATATATATATTATACAGATCTTTAGGCATGCACCCTTGGCCGACTTTGAGTGAATAGCATCTATGAATCCCTTTTATCCTGTCTTCCCACGTGTTCCACAGAAGTTATGCGTTACAAGGCTACTTCATTCAATTTCTCAGCTCGAGTTTGACAAAAGAGGGCTGGCCACACAATACGACGTTGCTTGCGACGTTCCTTGCAACGAGGAAATTGTGTCTCCACCTGTACAACTAGAACTTGTTTCTACTTCTGCGACGTCGCCTGCAACGTCGCGCGCAACAGTTGCACGGGTGGACACACGGTGCGATTCCCCCGTCGCAAGCAACGTCGCAAGAACGTCGCATCGTGTGTCCGAGCCTTAAGAAAACCAAGGACTCCGCCTCATTGTAAACAAAAATATTAACTTTACCTATGAGTTGATCTAAGTTCCCCTGTCTTCACCGCATGGCATTTTATAAAGCAGTTTTCGTACGACTTTTAAAAGCTCAAGGGACCGTACCGTGACCGAGATGGTCAAAGCATTTTCATTGGATTAGCAGTGATCTCGCGCGCTGTGATTGGCTAAACTATTAAGTTTTAATTCCGTATAGCGCGATGGTGGAACCTGCTGTGACTTTTCACAACCATGTACGAAAAATAAAAATACTCTTACTAATAACTAAGACGGACTAAGAAGAAAAGACTTAGTAATCAGAAACACGAGTGGCATAATCGTGTACTCTTTGATCTTACTGGTGCCGGTTAGTCTTTTAGACTGTAGCGGTTAATAAATCCAGTAAGATACGCTATCATTCTTAGTAATAGCTACTTAAGGAACTTTCTACCTCACATGTTATTTGGGTGATATCAGTGCAGATCTGAATGCGGTTATGATATCAATGTGCACAATCTATTTTCGTTAATAGTCTAAAATCTCCAAGATTTTGGGCGTATGTTCAATACACAATCGAATTTAAAATCTTATTAAATCTACATAGTCTTGTTATTTGTCAATTATTATAATGCTAAATTCAAATATTATAACATGTATTATATAAAGTCTATTTTAGTGAGAGGAGTAATTTTGTAATGTTGTATTACGGTAATGTTGGTCTAAACGTGCGCTAATTCACTACTTTCTTACGACCCATCAAAGCATTTTGTTTTGGTTCATTTGCATCAAATTTGAGGTGCACTTTGCATGAACACAATTCACTGGTTTCTTATTCATGACTTTGAGAGGCACTTTGCATAAATACAATAGCTTGTTGTCCTTCACTGCACATGAAAACCACATGCTGCTTTCTTATAATCCATAAAACATTTTTGATTTGGCTCATTTGCATCAAATGTGAGGACACTTTGCATGAACACAATAGTTTTCATGTGCAGTGAAGGATAACAAGCTATTATATTCATCAGTGCCCCTCAAAGTCGAGAATAACAAACCAGTAAATAGGGACAATAAAAGCACACAACTTGAAACATGACATGTTGAGCAAATGTTGTTTCTATTACAAAAAATTTTCTTTGCATAAGTAGAGATGGCTTCTACTTCAAATAATGATGAAAATTCATTGCATGCACAGTGGTAACACTACCAACATTTGCTCTGCCACTTGTAATGCCAGCTAGAAAAAATACCAGTTCAAGTTGCCTGATAAAGTTAAAACTGACTGAATTTTCTAGAAAATCTAGACAGCCAGTTTGGAGCAGAAGAAGTATTGGCAGGTTTAATAATAAAGAACACTTCTTATCTACTCAAATTCCTAGAGGCAGGTCCTGAGGGATTTAGATTATATTACTAAGTAATACGGCTTAACAGCAAACTTATTTAACATTAGTCAGCTAAAATAAAGAATTGTTTTAAAAATGTAAACCCATTATTTCTTTATACTGTGGCCTCAATTACTTCAAAGAATTAAATAGGGGCCAAGAATTGTTATCTAAGGGGCCAATTCTTTCCTTTTTTTCTTTTTCTTTTGTTTTGTTTTCTTTTCTTTTCTTTTTGTTTTGTAATCCACTTCAGCCTTTGGGCAATGACCAATTTTGGAAAGACCCCTCCCCTGTAGTCTCTGGTGCAGACTTCCTTAGTGTCAACACACAACTAAGGCTAGCCCCAGGGCTTCCAAATATTCATTATATATTGTAAACCATCTCCTCCCATGATTTTTCTTGGTGACACTTGAGAAAAGACATTAATATATTTATATGAGCCTCAAACAAAGAGTCGTATACACAAGGGAATTACAAGCAGTCTGAAATGGGTAAGCATTACACCCAAGGTGATTTCCTCTATTACTAGTATATTATACAGTATATACTGTAAGGCACTTGCAATCATTGCTAAGAGAATGAAATAACTAAAAATAAGGCTGTTATATTGGTTTACATAACAAAAGAAATGTTTGCTACAAATATAACATCTCTTTTTTCACTCAGATGACAAAAATAGAGCAAAAGTCTTATTGGATGATAGTTAATTTCATTGGCTAATCTGGTGGCCAACATGTGACAGTCACTATATATATTTTACTCAAATCTAAGTTTTTCCCTAATTTCAGAATGCTCTTTCAGTTGCATAAATACTGCATTTATTTGCCTTCTAATAAGTTTACTGCTAATCAATTTGTTTCACATTCCAAAGATAGAGCTCTATTTTTGCAATAGAATTAATTTAGGCCTCAGCTTCCACAATCCCCTTCCATCTCATAACAAACCCTGTTAAAGTTAACAACAGTCTATGAAATTCAATAAAAAATAATGACATTAGAATTCAATAAATTATGATTATATGTAAGAAATTCTAAAATCAAGCAAATGAAAAATTTTTGAAATCATATTTTCTTAATACACTGCTTTCTTACAGCCCATAAAGCATTTTGTTTTGATTTTGCATCAAATTTGAGGGGCACTTTGCATGAACACATACAATAGTTTTCAAGTGCAGTGAAGGATAACAAGCTATTGTATTTATGCAAAGTGACCCTCAAAGTTGAGAATAAGAAACCAGTGAATTGACATTTTTCTAATCTCTAGTTCCTAAGTATCTGACGTGGTATTGTGGACAATAACAAATACTTACAGTTTCTAATTTCTTGAATGATTCCAAAATTATGAAAATTAATTTATCTCATTTGAGTGGTAACCAACTCAACACAGTAATGAGCCAAAATAACACATACAGAAAATCAAAAATAAGTTGTCAGGTTTAAAAGGTACACAAAATCATAGAAGGTAAGACTGAAAGACATTGTTGGTAAACAGTTACAGTGCAGTTCATGAAAGTATGACCACTTTTAATGTATTTGTGTACTTTTATGCAAGGGTTTTATACACTAAACTGACACATTTCAATGAGAACCTGTCTGGTTTTACCAAATATGGTGAATAACTGCTTGTTTGGAAGCAAAAAGATCATACATAAAAGTATGCAAATACAGTAAAAGTGGTCATACTTTTGCACATTGCGCTGTAATAAGGCCCATATATCTGAGTTGAGCATTTTTAATTTGTGATTAGTTAAAAAACAAACATTATGCATTGCAAACCAAGTTTCTTACATCAAAACAATGAATAAGATGAGTGATCTGTATCATGTTCATTCACTTATTACAGTCAAACTAAGAAAACTGTTAACACCTAAATATGTGTGGAATGTTAAGTATCATTGTTCTGACCAATCACATGCAAGAATTAGAAATGAATTCATTCTTGCAGAGGATTGGTCAAAACAAGATTACACATAATAAAACGTTTTCACATAACCCACTTTTAATGTGTAAATTAGAATGTTAGATAAATAACATGCTAATGAGGTGTGTGGGTGGCTGCATGCTTCAGTGAGTCATAACAGTTGAAAATGTCCTGTTTTGCATTCCATAATTACTGCTGTAAACCTTGACCACAGATTCATTTGTACAGATTTAGCACTAGGTTTTAAAAACATTTATTAATTTGCACATAAAAGCTGACAAGGATTTGCTCTAAAATAATCACCAAAATAGCATAAATTTGTAGCATTTGTAACATCAGATGTGCAGAATGTTAATAAGAATTGGCACATTTTCTTGCGTCAAGTGCAATCCCAATAGCAACATTACAAGGGAGAGACACACACACCTCATTAGCATGTTATTTTACTCACATTCTAATTTGAATGTTAAAAGTAGGTTATGTAAAAATGTTCTAATGTAATAATTTAGAATCTTTGAGCTGAATACATTAATAGCTTGAAATATTGTTTAAGTATACATGGTTCGTACAGATTCCTCAGTGAAAACTTCCAAAACTTTTCCAAAACTTTTTCAAAGCCTATTGACTCAAATT
>WUAP02202661.1:0-21033 GCA_015163945.2 Stichodactyla helianthus | reverse complement strand
CGAATCCGCTTGCCAGTCAGTTCTCGTTGCTACGTGGCAACGCATCACGTGACAGGGGTCCTGCAAAGGGCCTATTTAGAGAAAATGGCTGAAGGTACGTTTATTCCCTTTCCGAAGCCTGGGAAGATTCACGATTGCACGATTCTATGGAAGAGCGAACTGGCAAAGATTAGGACAAGAGAAATTCAAGCGTTGACATCATTTGAACTTACGAATCTTTAAAAAATCCGAAAAGTCTCGTTTGTTTGTCCGCATTTTAATCCCACAGTGCACAGCGAGCGACAATTTTGACGTCATCCATGGAAAGTGCTATTAACATACCTAACAGCTGGGATCATTTACTGCAGTCACGTGTCACAAGATATAAAAGACCTGTGCGTGACAGCGTGACTGTAGTAGTGTGAACAAGATCCTAGTTTGGATCGAAAGCTTACATATCACTTTCAGAAAATCTGTTTGTACCGAGTCTTTAAAGTTAAACTCTTCACTTCTTGATATCACCAGTACAGATGAATCTTCATGAACAAAAAATTAGTTGCGCACGGAGTGGTAATACGAGCATCATTTACTCTGCAACTTGCAACGCAACAATGTTGCATTACATGGTTTTGTTGCTTGTATCGCTATACTTAAATGAGTGAATGAATTACTGCTGATAATAAATAATAATACTTCTTGGTTTTCAGGTAAATCAAGACCCAAAACACAAATCTCTCTCTTAATCTCTCAGGCAAACACTTTTTGTAATAATAATAATATGTAACTTTATTTACCAATATTCTCTGTTCAGTGTGCTGTTCAAAGCACCTTCAACCAGCTTTGTCTATATTTTTTCTCTTGGTGTTAAAGGCAAAGATCAAATAAGATACTGTGGCAAAAACTCTGGAAGTTAAAAAAATCTAATTGTGTCAAATAAAATGTGTCTTGCAAATCAAACTACTTGTTTATTTTCATATTATCTTCGAGATTCAAACATTTAATTTAGTGTTGAATATAAATGAATTACCTCGTTATCTCGTTGCTTCTAATGCATTCGCGACCGGCCCTCGTACGACAGTGCAAGATTGATGGACTCTTACCTCATTCAGTGCCTCTGACTTCAGCCGTGGTCCCGTAGAAACCCAGTAGTGTAGTGTGTTGAACCATAATAGATAGATATCTATATCATCATGGCAGGCGGTCTACGAGTCTTCTACAAAAAATCCGGAACGATTCCTTTGCATAAGGAAAAATTACGACGAATTATGTAATATTTTCCTTGAAAATAAGAAGAATAAATAGAATAGGATACGAATATGTTATCTACATCAGAAGATACGTCGCAAACCAATTTTTTTTTACCTCTGCTCTGATTCTCTCAGGATTTTATAATCCGCGCCAAGTTACATATTGACACACCGACACGAGGTAAACACAGGCAGCCCAATATGTTCTGAATATCACAGGAATGCGGGTTGAGCTGCCTGTGAAAGTCGATCGAAATATGTTTAGATGAATCAGAACGAGAAGAAAGGACGAAAACGGAAAAACATGGATCAACTTGGTCAAGTACAAAAATAACACATTAACGTTAAAGATTATTAATTTTCAAAACATCTAAAAAGATAGTTTACCGTTGACCTGTTTTTCCAGTGATTTTATTGGTTTTCAGCTTTAAATTAAAAATACTCCAGTCTCGAGTTCTCTGTTGCTCAGGGTTAGCCTCGTTTTTGGGTAGAATATTCTTGTGGCCATGGCTCCATGGAATTTCAAAGTGTTTGTATTGTTGTAGTCGTGCATTCTTTACTTCGCCGTTGGTATTTAAGATTATTTCAACACTGAAATGAGGCTAACCCTGAGCATATGATTCTGTAGTCAAAGAACACAGCGGTATTTTACGATCTCGAAGAAGGTCTATTATGAGCGTGCGTGAACCATTTGGTGTGACAAGTTCATACGAACCCCTTTATGGTGTTTTGCAGTTTGTTTTATTGTTATTATTTTAGTCAACCACCCTCATTAGGAGTCAGTTTTGTACCGTTCGTTATGAATAACAGTATATCAGTTTATTTGCCATTCTATTTACAGTATTGTTTATGTTAATGTATATATATATAATGAAAACTTATTAATGGTGAGGATGTCTGATGAAAGCCATGGCGCTTATTTTGAGATCAAACCTCCTCCCTTTCTGATAAATTTTAGTATATTGGTGGCAACATGTTAACTGATTTGTACAGTTAATCATATAAATAATAAAAACACTATATACTGACACAAATATAGAAGATAAGTATATAGGCCTGTATGTACTTAGTAAATCTTTCAGAGGAAGCTAACCAATCAGCGTGAAGTGAACTCGCACAACTTGTTAGCATCACCCCGAGGGGAGAAAATTAGAGTGCCATTGCTGCCTTGACCGGGAGTTGGGGTTCTGACTCGACCAAATTTCTTAATTTTAACTGAGGTTTTTTCAAAGACATTTAGACCATATGACTTTCAGACTATTCTTATATTTTGTAATCAAAAATTCGTTCTATAGAATTCCGTTTTACAGCTTTAAAATCGATATTATAAATCTCTAACGTACTACCTCCCCTGCGAATAACAAACCAAACCAAACAAAGAGTCTTGCATGCCGGTTTTGCCCAGAGTAGTAATTCAACTGCGGAACAGGCTTTTTTTTTTTTTTTTTTTTTTTTTTCTCCCCCTGAAACGAAGTAATTTAGTCATTTTCAGTATTTGACATGTTTTACCAGGGTAGTGTCTTGTAATTTTCCGAGTTTTGTGTGAAAATGTATATTTTGGAATATAAACTGTGTAGTTTGTTGAATGATGATTTCGTGCAAATTTTAGTCAAACCATTGTTATTTATAACCTTTAAAACAATCAGAATTCCCACCGGTATCAAGTTTGGAGTTTTGTCATGCAGGCGCGGTTACAAATAATTAACTAAGTACATACATTTTTATATATATGTAAAATAATTAGCAATTTTCACAGTAAGAAGAAATCAAGTGTGTCTTTAGTTTGGTTAGTGTGTCTATGTCACACGTGACAGTCTTCTGATACTAATTATAGCTAATATTATACTGCATATTTAATTGGTTTCTTTTGGGGATCACGCATGCGCACGACATATCAATTTCTTGGGTTCTTATTGCAGTGAGTCTACGTGTTCTCGTGTAGTAAGAGCCTGAGGCAATGCGATGGCACAGCATGAGGTCTTAGCACTCTTAATACCATGAATGATATTTTTAATGTGGCTGTTTTGGGCCCAATTAATATTGCTATTTAGATTGGTCTTGTCGGAAGACCAAACAACATTAACAACGTTTCACCTGGTTGCTTTTCAATCATGTTCTCATCACGGGTTTCCGTATATCCACGTGCTTCAAACAGGTAGTGTGTTGTAGTTAACGTTATCCATGCCGCGCTATTGTACGG
This sequence comes from Stichodactyla helianthus, assembly GCA_015163945.2. Lineage (NCBI taxonomy): Eukaryota > Metazoa > Cnidaria > Anthozoa > Actiniaria > Stichodactylidae > Stichodactyla > Stichodactyla helianthus. The sequence goes on along the minus strand of WUAP02202661.1, from coordinate 17,607 downwards.
ATAAAACTGTGATCAATGTCGAGGTAATTAGGAGTCAAAGGCATAATATCCAAGTGTGTCAGAAGCAAAGCCTAAGAAACACTTGCATGGCGGGAAGTACAGTATAAGTACGTAAAGTTAATTATGTTATTACATTGGCCACTGCGCATTCTTGTATGATTAGCATATCATGGTGGTCATCTTAAGATACTATTACATTCTAAGGCCGTGTTCAGATTTGAGTACTTGACTGAGGTTCAACCTAAGTTAGACACGTTGAAAAAATAGTAAATAATTAGCGGTCGTCATTGATTAAATCTTGAGCTCAACCTAGGTTAATGCTCTAGTCTAAACACGGCCTAAGAGACTCAAATAATCTAAAAACTACAAAACACAACAAATTGAAACTGGTTTATTTCATTTAGAACGGCAGCTAACTTTCATTTTACTAGAATCATAACCAATACTCATATTGAATATTTGAAGACCTAAGTGCCAATCAACACTTATTGAAAACAAAATAACTCAAAAACACAAGTTCAATTGATATTTTAAGTAATACATTTTAAAAAGTCCCTCTTAGTACACACTTGACGATGAACTGCAATACGCCATTTGCATGCAGAACATAAATGACTCCCTCTAAATAACAGTCATAATCGAAATCGATGGACTGCCGAAGGATAAGGATAATACCACTACCAGGATGCTTTGTCAAAATGCTTTCTTATTCAGATTTCTCTACTCTCCTGGGAATAAAGAGACAATTGGTAAAATTTGCCTGACAATAGAAGCCACTCAAAGCATTCTGGTCTTGGTAGTAAATTACGCCATCATGCAAATGGTTTTCCGTTACAAAACCACAAAGAATTTAATGGAGCAGTAAAGATTAATGTGACATTCAACGGCATGAGTCACGAAACATGTCAAGTTTGATCCTTTTGAGTTTTACAAAGTTCGGACGATTGAAACGCTTCCTTCTGTAACAGTTAATCAAAAAAACAATAAGAAAGATTTTCCATGTACATTTATGGTGTTATACCCTTCGTTACATTTTACTTTTCATTGATTTTATTAGTGGGTTATCAAAAGCACTTTTATCAACACCTCCGATTAACCTTGGCTGTGAAAGTTGTTTTTTTCCCTTTGATTAAATAGTACGGTTGACCGGTGCTGTGCCCGCACACTCGGACTCATGAATCAGTCATCTTGAGATTTACTGACATGCTTTAGTTTGCTTGCCACACTAGTGATAACGATCGTTGCTAATCACCAGACTTGGTGGCGCTTGGAGAAGTAGTACTAGTCTAGTTTGTTGGTAGAAAGCACTGACAACATCTTTTTAGGATGCGACAAGCTCCACGCAGTCGTACTGTTGTGTGTGTGTTAATAGCAACACTGTTAGTCATCGGTGTAGCATGTCTCATTGCTGGTATAATCATGATCACCCTTGCTCCAAAACTACAACTACAAGAGATACCTGCTTCAAAATGGGGTTATTCAGCTGAGGCAAAACGAGTTGGACTCGAAAAGCTTCTTCAGAAGGTTCAAGACAAGTACTTTGAATTGTATCCAAATAAAATCTCCTACAAGCCTGGCGTGAGCTCAGATGAGGTCAAAAACAAATACAAACCATTCGATCCTTCACCTCATCTTATCAAACAAAGAACTGACTCCTCTAGACAACTTCTAAAGGAATTAAATGACCTTCAAGTATCTACTGATAAACTAAAGCAGTTTGAAAAACGAGCTATAGCACAGGCCAAGTACTGGGTGTACCATGTGTTTCCATACGGTGTACCTTATGGATATGATTACTACAATGGAGACTGGATGATGGGACCTGATATCTTTTGTTGGGATCCAATGTGCCATACAACTTTTGAGGTCCAACGTACAATGAAGCATTTTAAGCCAGCAAGTGTAAAAGATATGGAAATACTTAAAAACAAACTGATAGAGATAGGAAAAGGTTACGCACATGTCACTGAAAACTTGCAGTTAGGAATTGCTGCGGGAATGGTACGAAATGTTGAGGCATGTGATAGTGGTTTGGCTGCTATATCAACTAGATTCCGACATATCTATGTGGCAGGAGAAAAAGGTAATCAAATAAATAAAAAACTATTTGAAATTCAGATTAAAATAACTGTCAAGTGTCAAGGAATGTTGTCAACTGATGTAGTGGAGGAATGTGTAACTGAATCTTCAAATCTTTAGATCTCATTCATTCTTTCTTGTATTTCATTCATCGCAGAGTTTCCTTGCGAATGAATATCAGCTGTTTATTGTTTATTTTCATATTCATTTATTTATTTATTGTTAAACTTTGTTTCACGCTCTGTAAAAATGTTAAATTACGTCTAAAACTTCATCATTATCGTCACGTCCATAAAGTTTTCAACAAACAGAGCCTGAATAAATAGTTTTTAAAATAGGAAAAAACTAGATACGAAAAAACAAAACTAGCCATGTGACAGGAATCAAATGGTTAGAGCTCAGTCTCACTTAATGTTTATTCATTGTGGTTTCGGCTGTAACATTAATAATATCAATACCCTTGAAACAATGGAATTAAATATTCAAAAAAGCTTGGTTGCTACAGCCTATATTTTGATGTTTTGATATACTTGATATAATGTATATGATCACTACACCGTGATAATACATAGATAAAAAACAAATCTTTTCCATAATGACACAGATTAATCACCTTCATAATTAAGATGGCGTGTCATGCAGCAGCAATACTGTTACTTTCATTATTCAAAGCTCGATGATTTACCTACCTACCTACCTATCACTTAAACATTCTATATAATAACATAAATAAATAACACCGTCAAACAGCAATGGAGTGATTGTTCTATAATAATACTTTAACTGAGTGCGATCGCGTCTTTGGTAAACTGAACCACAACGTGCCAGTAGGCTTAGATTTTGTTTGCTGTCTATGTTTAAGGATCTTTACAAAATTTAAAAACATTTGCAATAGCACTTTGCACGGTTACTAAAAATAGATCTATCGCACAGCCTTATGGGATTGAAATGCGGACAAATTTCGTAAACAGAAGCCTAGGACAGAAGCCTAGCAGATACAATTTGATTTAGAGCCCTCTTTTATAAGGATATGGGGAAGTAACAAGCAAAGACTGTTGTTGGGGAGAATCTATTTCAGATTCACAATATTCAGAGAAAATGGCTTAAGGTACGTTTATTCCCTTTCCGAAGCCTGGGAAGATTCACGATTGCACGATTCTATGGAAGAGCGAACTGGCAAAGATTAGGACAAGAGAAATTCAAGCGCTGACATCATTTGAACTTCACGAATCTTTAAAAAATCTGAAAAGACTCGTTTGTTTGTCCGCATTTTAATCCCACAGTGCACAGCGAGCGACCATTTTGACGTCATCCATGGAAAAAGCCAAACATTGCCGAAATCCGAAAACCCGACGAACCGAGTCGAAAAGCTCCGAGATGGTCACGAACCATTAAAGGCGAAGGCCAATTCACCGATCCGGCATTCATTGTTTTACTTCCCTAATCACTGTTGCTACGTCAGACAAGCTAAAGTTTGTTTTCAATATACAGCGTAGGAAAGACACCGATTGCTGAAATTTTTACATGTCTTTAAATGAATGCAGTCTAAAGATACATTAAGAAAAATATCGAGAAATACTACAATTTCTTATGAATCCAAGTTTGTTGGTCGGACATTCTGAATTCCGATTGGGAAAACTACCCATTGTTTGAGTGGTCAGTCAAGCACAGCCGGGATCGGTGAATTGAAGTGACATTTAAAGAAGACGTAAATAAATTAATAATAATGCTTTTTTTTCAAATTCAAGGAATTTTAAGTTCTACGTTTGTAAAGGAAATGTTGGATAAAGAGTTTTTATCTGAGTTCAATAACAAAACAGAAGAAGTAAAACAATGGCAGACCAAATATGGTAAAGACGCCAGCCAATCAATGAAAGACTTTCTTGTTACGTACGTTGGGCGCCCAATTCACCAACATCTGAGGTAAACACTAGCCTGACTGTGACTTTATGCATCACTGAGTTCACATCATTGCCACTGATAGTTTACAAGCCAGGATAAGTAAGCAAGTTATTAATTTGATATCGCCTATCTATCTCGCTGCAGTCTTGAGCTGTATGTGTGTGCGCGTGTGTGTGTGAATATATCATGAATGAAGCTGAATACAGCTAGGGAACAACCTGCTAAATAAGATGCATGAAGAATAAATTGAATAAAATGGGATAGAAATGGAGTAACCAGCGCAAAGTATCTTGTTACTGTATCTTTTCTTATATTCCCGTAGTTTCCTTTTATCTGTGCTAACATGGTATGTTTACTATTTTAGCTATCTAGCATCAAACTACAGCAAGCACTGTGTGTCGTCCAATATCTCCAGTGGCCTGGGATCCTTACCTCTGTCACAAGTCTACATCAACAATACACCGGTTACCAAGGCAACAGGACGTCTTCCAACGGGCGAACCATTGAATGGCGTACAAACATATTACAAACTGCTGTCTTATTTTACTACCATTGATATCACAGCAGATAGGGTTAAAACGTTAGGAAGTCAGCTGGTTGATAGCCTTTATAACGAGGTAAACCTTCTAAGGGGGATGGGGAAGATGGAGTTATCAAGCTAAGCCAGTTAATAACAACTTCATTTGATTGTTTAAGCTTCTGGATTTAGCACGACAAATCACAGGCAAGAGCAACAACGAGACAGCAAAGGCCAGCATGAAAACTAAACTGAACAAGCAGAGCAATTATTTCACCAGTGAAACCATCCCAGCTAATGAATCCAACAAGGATGCCTATGCACGATGTATCTCCATGGAAACAGCCAAGATTCATTGTCCGGTCCGGTGGCACGCTATGCAACGCTGGTTCTCATATGTAAGAGAGGTAGGGACGCACGTCACTAAAGCCTATCAAATCAACCCCCGAAAAGGGATAATGAAGATCGAGAGATCATTGCTAACCAACTAATCGTTTGCCATAAGTATTAGAGTCCCCCTAATGATAGTTTTCTCTGTCGTTAGCTATCCGCGATACTGAGCTACAAAGTCATGACGCTTTTCCACGTGGTTGGACCCAAGATCTCTGTACCCAGTTGCCCTGTTCAACCACGTGCAGACTTTAACCCTGCAACTCCAGCACCTACCTACAGGAGAACTAATCGTGAGTGCACCGCGCCAGCAGGATATTATATTCCTTTCTTTCTGAAGAAACCAGGACCCAAATCAGACGAATGGACGGTCAGCGCACATGAAGTATCACCTGGGCATCATTTACAGGTAAGCTTGGCATGTGTTGTCTGCTACTCAGTTTACCCGAAAGGAATTATGGGTTAAGAAAAACCAAAAACCACAGGGTACCCATATCAACATCGTATTTTGTCTGCTGTAGGTTCAAGGCTACAACGAACATTTTTCCGCAGAAGACAAGGGTGTAGTTAAATGGCTGTCCAATTCTTTATACTTCTTGGCTTTCTCTGAAGGTTGGGCTTTGTATTCAGAGAACCCTTTGATAGCTCGTGAAACAGATTCCTATAAAGACCTTCCCCTAATGAAGTTTGGGGCGCTAAAATGGCAGGTAAGTAAGCCTCAGAATGATCCACTATTGAGAGTATGGGTTTGTATGAGGTGGGATGTTTATGAATCAAGACATGTACGCGTGGTGAGCGGTAAATTGACTTATGACAAATAATTGAGCCATCATTTCCTCGGTATGGTGTCAGTGGCGTAGCGAGGCCTAAGGGGGAAAGGGGAAGGGGAGAGGGGGGCAATTGTCTTGAGACACTTTAAAGACAACAAAAATTACTCAAAATTAACTTCCAGTAACTCTAACCGATATGCTGAGATAACAGTGAAATATTGTGAATTAGATTAAAAGTAAAACTTAGAAGTGATAGCATTTGACATCATCTTTACACAAAAAGAGGCCCAAGCCGAAAATTTTAAAGGGAGAGAGCGTCGCCTCCTTTGCCACATCCCCTAGCAACGCCACTGTATGGTGTTAAAATATCTGTACCTCCAACATGACAAATAAGAACGGGATGGCAGCAGTTTTAAAAGTTTTGTTATGTTTGTCAGTTGGTACGTGCAGCAAGACTAGTAGTTGATACAGCTCTTCACACAAACCAAATGACCCGAGATCAGGCCATCCAAACGCTATCCAGGTACATGTGGGAGGATACTGACATGAAAACCAAAGAGGTAATAAGCTTCTCTTCTCTGTTTTTGTTTTGTTTTTTTCATTGTTGCTGTGTGATTGATGGTTGAGTTAAGATCTCTTGCGGTATGTAACGTCATTTAATCCATAACTGGGAGTCTTGTTGGATTTGACTCTAACGTAAGCCTTATAGTATACTGTTTTTGTTAACCTACTGCAGGTCACTAGGTACCAGAGTGTACCTGGACAGGCCGTCAGCTACATGATTGGAAGATTACAAATATTAAAGATGCGTAAATCAGCGCAAGATAGACTGGGAGACAAGTTCAACATCAAAGACTTTCATTACCATATGCTCCGTCAAGGAGCTTCGCCATTGAGCTACTTAGAAACGTCAATGCACAAGTATGTAAGTTGTGTGTTAAATAGTAACGAAGATGGTTGCAAAGAAGTGTTGAGCCTGCCAGTCAAGCATGTCAGCAGTCTTGACGATCAGGAGTCTGATGCAGAAGCAGAAAATCATCTATCTTTTGTTAGGATTCGTTAAATCATTATCATCTACACAATGTTTAGATCAAATATCAAGTTGCATTCACCCTAAAATGCTAAACTCTTATTACCACGCACGTTAATGGTGGTCTCGTAGTTTTCATGGAATAACAAGGTGTATTAATACCGTCTGGTCTGTTACAGTCGGGTTAATACTTCACGTCATACTCTATTTATCCACCAAGTACTGTTCATCAATGGATTCAGGGTTAACTAACTATAATGATATATTATCTAGAGTTGACACAAGTCCGGCAGCCATTCTAACGATAATCCACACAGAAAAACTGACGTATTCATTAATATCAAAATACTTTTACTTTCACGCTGATAAAACCCAAACTGCTGTAGAAATGTAAACCATTAAAATACAAAAATAACAACGAACGATAGAATAGGATTGTTAATAAAATCCTTCCATACCAATAGACCATTTGCACTAACAGGTCACGTGACCACAACCCACTTAACTCAAGCACCAGTGTGAAAATGAACTCCAGAAGTGTAAAAAACATCTCAATATTAGTAAGAAGGTGAAGTTTCAGCTTACAGTGCGACTACTCCAACCAAGGCCACCCAAACAAATTTTCATGTAAATTATCCAATCACAGTTGAGTATATAAACAATAGAATCTCTTCAAATTTTTGAAATTTCGCTTAAAATGTAAAGAATTTGCTTTGTTTGTGCACGAATTACATTGACATTGAACAAGAAGCATCGTACGCTGTAGAAATTCGCAACAAATCTGTCGTTAAGTGTCAAAAATGTACATTGAAAATTTATCTGAAAATTCGTTTGGGTGGCCTTGGTTGGAGTAGTCGCAATGTAAAATGTTTGACACAGGAGAAATAGCATAAATCATAAAATCTGATGTTTTCTAAGAGTTTGTGGGGAAAATGAGCTGGATGGCACGAGCTTGCCGTCCGACACATTTTCCCATACAAATCCTAATAAAATTCTGAATTTTATATTTCCTGCCATTTTTACTGTTTTAAATATTGTGAGCTGAAACTTCACCTTCTTGCTAATATCGTGATGCTCTTTCCATTTCTGGAGTTCATTTTGATACCGGAGCTTGAGTTAAGGGAGTTGTGGTCACGTGACCTGTTAGTGCAAATGGTCTATTAACCTTAGAACACAGGTTCAATGGCCAGTTCTGTACATGTCTCGTGGTATTCATACTATACTTCTTACTGAATAAATACAAATTAGTTATCAGGTGCTTAAAAAATTATGATACAAAAATCAAGTCGTAAACGACGACTCATTAGCAACAATAATTTACAAAGAAAGCGTTTGACGATGAAACACCTGTATTATTCTGGGGACTGGGAATTAGTTACCGGGTTCCCTGGGTACATCTCCCGGATTCAATACCATAGCAACTCCACTCAGGGTCAAGTCTTCTGGTTCAACTGACGATTTAAGAGGAGCTGTAAAAGCACACATCTGACGGGACTGAAATATAGAGACAGAAGTGAGTGGTCACGTGATTTACCAACGAAGAAACATTCTATTTATCTATAGTTTATACAAACGCTATCCACACGTTTATCATGCTTACAACAGTACATAGCAGCTAATCACGTGATCTGTTATTACGCACCCGTGTCATATAGACGGGACAATTGTACAAGGGCAGGGAAGAGTCTTCTGTAGCTTGTCCGTTATTCATCGATGTTTCTGATTGCTCCAGGTCCGAATACAAAACCGGTCGAATCAGCAAGTCTGGAACGGCCTTGAAAGAACTCCTAACAAAAAGCAACAAAAAATAATATCATTAGAATTATGGTCCACAATAAAGACCTTTGTGCGGCCTGTAATGCGAGATCCCAGGGTGTGAAAAAGTAGAGCGGGGAATCGAGCATACATTTTTACGGGTGAGGTGTGATGCGGCCTGCGATTATATATACCATTTAATACTCTTATACTTACGTGGATTGTTTTACACAATCGTTATCTACGTCATATTCAGCACCTTCCATGTATATACCCGTTAATACAATCCCATCGTCCTCTACTGTTTTAAGGCGATTTGCTATGTTCTTGTCAAAGATACAACAGTGAAGAGAAACCTAGCAGTAGCAAAACAGTGATTAGCAGTAATAAAAAATAGACTTTTGACAGGGTCTCATTACCTACCTCACTGATATTACATCCACTCATAGCTGCTTTCTCGTGTTTAAGAGAGGACACTACTGCACCAGGACGAGCAAGACCACCAAGCCAAACAGACTTGAGTCTGCCTCGACCCAGTACTGGTTCTGAGCCAGCCTTAGGAACCATGCCTTCCTGGATCCAGGATGTGAACTGCTTGTGTCGCAGCTGGAAATCTGAACGAAGAAGAAAAATTTGTTAAACTTAGCGTCCATCTTGAGTTCACTGTCAGTTGACTTTGGATGAGGAAGGATTCCTCGGCCTACCTTCTAACCAAGACGAGAGGGAATGAGGCGAGGGTTGGCTGTTAGGGTGTAACCATGACAACGGTACTCGTTCATTTTGGAGACTAAGCACCACATCGTTGAGAGAGGAGGGTATGGCTGGTGATCCCGCCAGTACACACTGTTCAAGTGTCTGCAGGATGTGACGAACATAATACAGCTGACAGTTAAACCACTCGCATTCCTGCAACCATTCAAATAACAGAAAGTAATAAGTGACCATGCGTATTATTCATGGTAGAGCAGTACTGATATATTAGTACCTTTTGTAGCACATAACCCATGCTCTCTGACAATCTTTCACTGTCAGCAGTCCCCACACTGCTAGTCTCAGAATACTGCGACAAGGCACGTAGCTGGGACAGGACTCGTGGCATTAGTTTGTGGATGGGAACGGCATCGTCAATCTCGATCTTCAGAAGGTTGGGTAACTTGTCTAGACACAGGTCCATAGCGTTACGTAAAGCAGATAGTTTAAGAGCTAGACCAATTGGTAGAGAGGCCTTTTGTCGGGTTTCCTGTGGTTTTGGTATAATAGATGGAAGAAGTAGCATACGAAGTTGATGGAAAAACTGTTGCACACTGAAAAATGATGTTATCGCAAAAGTTAAGTTAAAGAGCGTCTATCACACTACACAAAACCTTTTTAACTGTCAAGTCATCACACGATTGTTATTGTTATACCTTATTTTTTGTTTTTTATGCTATCCTGTCAACAGGATATCAACCAAAACATCACTAGAGTCTTCTCGTACCTACATACCTTGATTGTCTAAGTTCTCTTTGCACGCTGGAATGCAGAGACAAGACCACAACAGTGTCAGCTGACCAGGAGTCTGAGCTAGTTTTCTCAATGAACCATTGAGTGTAATCTTCTGGTTCTACATTAACGGGTGGTAAAGGTATTTTGGTTTGCCTCAGGTTAATGCAAGAACCCTTCGTGTGGAGTATCATGTGGGTCAGTGTCGCTATGTATCTCTGATCCCATTGGTTAACAACTTTACCAGCATACACCACCTAGAGGCAGTCAAAGACAGTTAGTAAACGAACTATACTCAGGGAATAACCTTGTACCCACATCCTTTCTTCCTAAGGTTTGATCTTTCTGGTCTGGTAGTAAAGGAAAATGGTACTCTGCTAAGTGAATGAGTCACCTCCAAGAAAGTAAACAAAGCGCATTCTAGTTTAGCTTTATCGCTCTTGAGCCTATTGCAGGCTACAGGCTCATTTATTAATCTCTCATATTGATGAAGTGGAATGATTTTTATCTAGGAGTGTGACGAGAATAAGCGTGCCTTGATTCTCATACCTGCGAGATGGTGTCAGCGTCCCACGTCATACTTCCTGACTGTTGTTTCTTGTTGAAACCAGCACCAATGATAAGGTCCATACCCGTCAGTAAATCACTCAAGCTGAATGGATAATAACCATTAAGAGCACGAGTACCAAACCTCTGGCGCAGCAGCAATATACTGTGTAGAACACAGAAACCAAAGACAGCGGTTCGAACCCCTAGGTTCTGTTCACGTACTTTGCTCCAGTATTCTGCAGGAACGGACTGTTAAACACAAGTTGATTAACCAAGATTTTAGCATACATACAAACATTAAAGATATATAAAACATAATTAGCAGACTCGACTTCTGAGCTTCCTTTCTGTGAAAGACTACGATGTTTTATGGAAATGGAAAGACCGATTCTTTTTTTCGGAGAATCGTTTAACCCCACATTTTTTCTTTTGCTTATCTTGTATACTTTCAGCAGGGCTTCACTAAACGAGGACAGGTTTCTTTTAAAGTTTTAATTTTTTTGTTACTGTTTGATATCCTTACTTACCTGAAGGGTTTGGATAATAGTCTCCCTGATGTCCAAGTCTCCAGTAGACAGAAACTGATACCTTTCCTGTCGGTGTACTACGTCCCAAGCCAACTGATGTGCAAACAGTAACAATACCTCTGGTATCTGAGGACTGCTCTCGGATATCAGAAACACTCTCCACTGCGACTGAGTCCGCGGTGACGCTGTGTTAACATACAACAATGGCGTTAAACTTGTGGTATGGAGTACGAAGGACACATGTATTTCATAATATCTACCTTGTAAATGAAGTCTGAGAAGTCTGTTATACAACTGATCCAACCAATCACGTGAAGCAAGTTGTAGATTGTCAATCACTAGCCAACTATCAGTCCTTACTGCAGTTGCCAAGGCAACGTCAATCAAACTCTCTTGTACTTGACCAACCAATACGTAATTGCACGAGACATTCTGGGACTGAAAAAGAAAGAATAAAAGATGTGGATTACAAGAATTCTCAGATTTTTCATTTAAGGAGAAAACAGTTGTGACCCTCAGGACATCCCTAGCCCGCTGTCCTGGCTCTTCTTTTAAATAGAGTCACGTATGTCTTGTACCACCACGCGACTGTGTTTAGTCTTACCTCTGCAAGTTTCTGGATGACACTGACTGGCATTACTGTAAATGGAAGACTCAGGGAGCATTGCTTTGGCATGAGTATGAAGACAGGAACAGAATGAGGAATTCCAAACAGGATATCTTTAAACGATGGTGCAGTGGTCTCTATTAGTTGAGTTAGAGACTGGCTAACAGCCACGCACATTGCTTGCTTAAATCTACAAGAAAAAAGACATTGCTATCATTTAGCTCGTCAGCTATGGTATGGGTTAAAGTAATAATTAGCTAGACTAGTGATTGTACCTGTCCGGTCTGAGACAAGATACCAGGAGTAGTTTGTGAAACATGGAGAGTGGTTTTGGTGTTTGGTGTGCTTCAGGTGTATCACTGTCATACCACTGCTTCCATTCAGAAGGGTTAGACGCCACGTCACCACACAGACTGTCCAGGGGTCCTTTCATGGTAGACATGGCGAGAAGCGACTGCCAGCCATTGGGTAATATCCAATAAGGCTTTAGAAGCGTTGGATCGAAGTCTGCTAACGTCAGTCCATGGGAAAGTTCATGTCCTGTTCAGTGTTGGAAGAAGACAAGATATTTCCAGTGAGTGAGCGTAATATTCTAATACTTGAGTTAGTCAGACCACAGGATTACTACTCAAGCAAGCGTTACCTCCAGTTAACAGTATCTGAAGTTCTTCTTTGCTTTTCTTGTCCATTCGTAGAATTAAGAACACAAGAGTGGCGAAAAGAAGGCGATGTTCTTCATAGATACTCCTGGGGAAAGAGAACGGGATATTCAGTTCATATATGCTGGTCACGGAAGTATTTAAATCTAAAGTTAAAAATACCTGCTGACATTAAAGTAGAACTCTTTGGTTAAAGCAGCTTGTAATGATCGAGTATCGTTCTCAGTCAGGCCTTTATATTCTACGTTAGGTGATGGCAGTTCCACTTCACTTGGCAGTATGACTGAAGTCCTTTTACTAATAGTAGTACTGCTACTTGCGTTCCGACCTAAACCTGCAAACCATAACGAAAGTCATTTACAAATAATTCACCAATAGGAAACTCGTGTATAGTACGATCAGATATTGTATTCAACTAATGGAAAATCATTTAGTCACTCAAGATTCACTACGTAAAGCTTCTCTTCAATGAGTGAAATAGAGCAGCTAGTTCACACCTTTCTCAGCTGTTTCTTCATCATTTATTTTAATGATGACAGACGTATGTGATGGATTCTCGCTGTCCTCTGGCTCATCTTCGTATTCCACCCTTTCACCTTCCGCGATGTTGAAATCTTTTCCAATTGCTTGTCTAAAAAGACCCATAAAGTACCCCAAAGAGAAGCGGTATTCATGTTGCACTTTAGACAGATCTTTCATGAGGCTAAAGAGTACGACGCCTCGTTTTGCTAGATCACGGAACTGGCTACGAATGTGTGACAGACGCTCAAGATTCTTCATCGCTTTGAGAAGACGACGAGTGACCTGTCGAGATACAACATGCAATGAAGGCACCAGAACCATAAAAGATGCGGTGGAAAGAAACAACGACAACCAAGACAGCAACAAATGTCAAGAACATTGGGCAGTAAAAGACAACAACAGCAGCATAACAATCCCATTCAATGGTTCTTTAGCACCCACGAACATCTTACCTCAGTTCTACTTTGTACTAATTCAGCTATCAGTTCAGTCTCATCCCATATACTTGTGCCTTCTTTAGTCATAATTCTGTTCATCAGTTTGCCGTCCACATCTTCTAACGTCTTTAACAGCTCTACCACAGCAAGAAGGGTTTTACGTCCTTCAATGTACAACTCAGGGCGCACACGAGAGAAAGCCTCCAGTGCTAACTCCTCGCCCAGTCCCTCATCACATAACTCGAAATTGATGAGGGTCGTTATAGAGGCTACTTCAGTGGAAAAGACTGGGTCCGAGACACGTGACACCAGGTAAAGACGAAAGTTGGGGTTGCATGTGACACGTCGACTGCCAAACTTTACCACCTGAGGATCTGTCATAAAAATAAACAGGTATTCCAATCAAGTAATTGAAAAAAGGCGACTGAAGGACGGTATGAGATCTGCTGATGGGACGTTTCAAAGTGTTTTCACTTACCTTTGAAAGGTTCTTCGGAGATCGCTGTATTGATGTGGTGGATCAAAGGCATGAAGAGAGAATCTATATGTTGATCAATGTTGTAGAGTACTAACACCGTGCCACTGGTGATGGCCTTTTCTATCTGTACTACAGTAGACTGATCACTGTATTATCGATAAGATACAATAACAACACTAATCAATTGGAATCATTTGTTAACTATTCAGTGATGAGTATGCTTACTAACCTTTCTCCTAGATCTAGCTCTAGCACTTGCTGGCCACGTTCTAACATACGAATCATTTCCAGGCTTTTTGTATTAGGATCTATAAGCAAAGGTACTCTTTGCCATGAGGAACTGGCAAGTACAGCATTCTCTATCTTGCGCAGGCCCAGTCCTTTGGTGAGTAATTTCCGCACAGGACCGTCACCAAGAAGAAGTTTAGCAATAGCTAAAGAAAAAGCGTCGTAATCTATCAGTGTTTTATTCATAATTTCTTTCCCTTGTGAAGTCTCGGATAGTTTTCGTTCGGGTTGACTAAGCGTCTGTATTTTTTTACTCTGCTCAACGTCTTGCTTCTCAACCTCGTCACTGGGAATTTCATTGACCTGATAGTTTGAGTTCTCGTCTTTTCCATCTTCTGATAGTTTTCCATCAGTCTCATCACCATACAAGACACCCTCACCAGCATCAAGTGGCTTCTGGCGTGATCCACCACGTGATTCATTTCTAGATCCTCCACCTGAACCATCACGTGATCCAACACGTGATTCGTCACTGCCCTGTTGTTTGTCTTTTTCAGTTAGTGCACTTTCTGTTTTGATCAGACCCTCTGTCTTAAAGACCCTTGCATCAGGATAAGGAGGACTAGCGTCCAAGACTAAAGGTACTCCACGTTCCTCCAGGCACTGAGGCCAATGTACAGTCATCATATCACGCCTGAAACTAAAGCCATAAGGACCAAGGTAGGTCGCAAAAGCAGCAGCGATAGCAACTCCTCCAGCCATAGCAGCTTTACGCTCTCTGATACCTGTCTGCACACTGAGCCATTTCTGTCGACCTGAACTCAAAACCTATCAAAAGATCAATACCACTGCTTGTTTAGAACTCTATACTGTCATGGTAAAAGAAGAATGGTGAAGTGTGTTTCATTATACCTGTTCAAAATACGCTGCTTGTTTTAGTTTCATATCCAGGTTTTGTGTCAGTTCATACTGTCTGCACTTGTCAATGGACGCATCTTCATAAGCAACAGCTAACGTCTTTAATCTTTCTTCTAGTCCTTTCAGTTTCTCGTCCATTGTTGACATCTTCTCTACGGCTATATCTTGAGCAGATGATGTCTCCGCTACTTTAGCATGTAAAGGCTTCACTTTAGACTGCATCATGCGATGATACCTGTCAATCAATAATGGTTATTATAAACTAATGATGCATCAAGACACAGATTTGGCTGGCTTGCCTAAGTCTTACCTTACAACACCACGGACCCATTGAACTAAAGATCCTACAGCAGAGTTATTTGTTTTTCGTTCCAGATAATCTCCACTGAAATGTGGTTTTTTGAGGTACGGTTCAACTACTTCAAGTGTACTTGGTGGCAGTTCAATGTCATCAAACATGCCCAGTTCTTCACGGAATCTACAACAGAGATGTTCACAATTGATACTGGAGCCTTAACATACATGTAAGGAAAACTTGGCATGCGCATGCGTATTATAGCCATCTCTTAACGTTATCACTTGGCGAAACGCAAGTGGATAAACTTTTTATCGCACAGAAAGCGGCCCGGTGTTTTTGTTACCTGTCCAGATTAGCCATCAGTCGCTTGGCTCCTTTGTTCCACGTCAGGTCTGATGTTGGAGATTTCACTATGAAATGCAAAATAAAAGCTTCAGTCATAACTTTGCATCGTAGATAAAAACCACCTGCAAGACTGTAATGCACGTAGGATGCTATACCTATGATAATGATAGCAGCCAAAAGATCTTCGATCTCTGCATCTGGTTTCTGCATTGTTCTCAGTTCGGTAAGTCCTTGTTGATCCAAGGTCTTCAGTACACGTTTGGTGTCTGATACCACAGCTGCTGCTTTGAATACTGCACGCTCATGGGCCATTTGGTACTCAGGCAATGCCTACAGTAAACACAGTCAAGATGTGTTAACATTAATGAATAATGCATGTTTGAAATACATATGAAGCATTTACGTTACCTTTTTGAGTCTTTGAATTCGTTCTTGTTGTCTCTTCACCAGTCTTACTTGTTCTTCTGCAATCGCTTTGTCCTGTGACGCAAGGCATGACATGGTCATGGTAATGTTCGTGACAGTTTTGAATTTTGCAGGAAAACATATATTAAAGTTCTAGAAATTAAAGGAGCAAACCCTTCTTACCTGTCCTATCTGCATTAGCAACTGTTCATTACCCTGTGAAAAACAGAATGGAATATTTAATATTTTTAATAGAATATTTCAAGTGGAAAACAGTGTATTTAAGAGAAAGTGTTTATTTCGAAACGGGTATTGCGTCAATAATTAGAATGTTGCAGTGTTATAGACCAATTCCAAGTCTCATAATCGTATGCATAAACAACTCAAGCCTCATATAATGCGATAAAACAATACGTCGTCATTGTTTTATCTCATCATTATAAGGCTTGAGTTCCATATGCATACGATTATGAGACTTTTACAATTGGTCTATTCTTATTCAAAATATGATTAACGAAGGCAAGAGAAAACAAATGCTTTTACCTTTTTCTTCTGCTCTAGCACCATTATCTCATGTTCTAGTTGTTTCTTAAGCTCTTCTGCCAGAAACACGCCATTTTCTATCGTCTTTAACGCTGCTTCGACCTGTTCGTGTTCTTTCTGAAGCGACAGTTGCCTCTTGGTGACAAGATTGATAAATCTACCAACACAATAGTAATTTATGTTAGAAAATATAATAGTATTAGCCAGGGAAAATGGTTTACAACGGTAGCTTACTTTTCCACGAATATTTCAAAGGTAGTATTGGTAAGGTGGCCATATTTGCCAGCTTCAACATCACAGAACTCCTGATGTCGTAACGACAGATGCATAGATGCCATCAGATGTGCAAGGTTCTCTTTCTCCAAAGAATTGAATATCTTGACGCCTACAACAAACACGGTTAGTACATAGGCACCTCATACATAGATAGGCACCTCATATGCACACCTGCATTGTGTTAGTTACAGGTAACGCAAGTAAGTCTTACCCTTTAAGTGATGACTAGCGTGACTGACCAAGCCTTGTTTGGACCAATGTGCCATTAGTATTATAGATACAGTGTTTGTCAGTGCTGGGAAGGCGCGGCAACGTCTTTGGAAGTTCTCACCTAACGAAGTGCATGTCATTACTACACGAAGGTTCTCTCGGACGGTTCTACAATCAAGAGAGATAAAAAGTCAAAACATAGTTCTATATTGTAATGTGTTTTGTGATTGGATTGGATTTGTTGTCGTGTTTTTTGATTGGCTTGCAAGGGAACCCAATTGAGTGTCACTCTTAACCGTATATCTGTGTTTGCCAGCACAAGACAACCGTTTCTTGGGGTTTAAGATTATAGATAGTTACTTGAGGAAGAAGTCCCATGCCACATCCTTGGTGTAAGTCAAACCAGCTTGCGTGACTTCAGTCCTCACAGCATTGATGACTGATGTCTGCTCTTCTTCAGTAAACAGATGAGAAATGGAACACGAGACAAGAAACTCGCTCACGTAAACCAGAAAATCTTCCCTGAAGATATCAGACTCAGGTAGCAACAGCATTAGATGTTCACCCTGGATGTACAAATATTAACATTAGTCCCTGTGCAAGATCAATGGGCTTTTTGCAGATATTGCGTGACATTTAAAATATTGCCTCCCTGTTCTTAAAAATATCATATTTAAAAA
>WUAP02202550.1:0-21046 GCA_015163945.2 Stichodactyla helianthus | reverse complement strand
CGGCCTATCGTGACGGTTAGGAGATTGTTTATTTTTAATGAATGTACTTTTACTTCCGATTTCTTTCTAATAGCCAACCAAAGAACAGGAAATAGTAGTAAGAAATAACGGCTCTGGGAACGAGATTGATGTCCATATTGTCTGGTTTCCAAATATGAGATGTACTGATGTGTAATACACAATATTTACTGTATTTGGTGGCTGTTCCTGCTTTTCTACGGTCTACAAAACCCATTTCATATCGATTTTCATGTTGTTACTGTTTTGTCCCCCTCCCACGACCATGATCCTTAGCGTTTAAACAATAGATTCTTTTGATGTGTTGTGATAATGAATTAGGATAATTGATTTTGAGTGATTTTGATCAACATTGCCTTGCTCATTTGGTTCGTTCTGCCTAATAATATCAACTTACTTTTTAGCCGCACACCCCTTAATTTTCTGATGTCCTCAAACCCTAATCAGAATAGTCCATTTCGGGCTTAATGTAAAACAGTGTTGGTCACCCTGTGGATCAGCATGGGAGCGAGGCAATTCCGGGAAACTTCAGTTTCACGGATAGGCATTTCTATATAGCAGCCAGTTATTTGTTGACAACATATTGTCATTTTTAGTTGATAATTAACCGGGTCTTTTTAAATGTAGTGTGAGAAAAGCTGTCCTGACCTCAAAATTTCACATAGCCGT
Source organism: Stichodactyla helianthus (assembly GCA_015163945.2). Lineage (NCBI taxonomy): Eukaryota > Metazoa > Cnidaria > Anthozoa > Actiniaria > Stichodactylidae > Stichodactyla > Stichodactyla helianthus. Next base: position 20,359 of record WUAP02202550.1, on the reverse strand, counting down.
CTATGTATATTAGTCAGAGCAACCAAAATAACTAAAAAATGGCGAAAAATGCCGTCAAGAAACCGAAGTTACCCGAAATTGCCTCGCTCGCATGTTCATTACAGGTAACATGGCTGGCGTCAGTAAAGCGTTCGCCTCTCACCACTGTGGTCCAACGGGTCGGGTCACTGGTTCGAGCCCTGTGGATGCCACATGTGAGTAGAGTTTGTTAGATGTGTTGTTCTCTCCCTTGCCACGAGGGTTTTTCTTTGGGTTCTCCGGTTTTCCTCCCTCCGTAAAAATCAACATGTGAGTTGAGTGTTGTGTGCTGTAGATATTGAATGTAGTGGTAGCGTGTGTGGAGCGAACCTCACGAAAGAGCCCTTCACGGGGAGTGATGGTTGGAAAATATGCTCATCCACAGGGTGACCAACAACGTTTTTCGTTAACCCGGAAATGTGCTTTTTGCATCCAACCAGCTCCTCTTATTTCCATCACTTTCAAAACTAGTACCCACTCCCCTAGCTTGGGGTGACGTCTGCACACCTTATGATATTTCTAACTTTACAGCTTTTCATTGGTGGAAGCATAACACGTAATAGTGGTGTCAGAGTCATTGATGACCCAGACCTCCCCCAACAACCTGATGAATGTTACGTCAAAGGAAAGAAAGTGGAAGGCGGCCCACAGATGATACAGCTGAGTCTGGATGGCAAGAGACTGTATGTGACCACTTCGCTGTACAGCAACTGGGACAATCAATTCTATCCTAACCTTAGCAAGTAAGTATTTGAGAGAGATGGCTCAACTGGAACAATCAATTCTATCCTAACCTTAGCAAGTAAGTATTTGGGAGAGATGGCTCAACTGGGACAATCAATTCTATCCTAACCTTAGCAAGGAAGTATTGAAGAGAGATGCGCAACTGGGACAATCAATTCTAATCCTAGCCTTAGCAAGTACGTATTTGTGAGTGGTGCACTAACTTGATGATTACCAGCAAATTTCTGAAGGTAACCTGTAAAAAACCTGGAGTTGGAGGGGGAATAACTTTGTCAATCTTCTTCTTTATCTTTTCAACACTTTTATCGCATTTTTTAATCTGGAATAACGCTGTTTTTTTTTTTTTTTTGCGAAATTTCCAAACATCAAGCGACTCACTCAATCCATATCTTTTGTCAGGAAAGGCGCTATGCTTCTTCTGGTAGATGTGGACACCATAAATGGAGGACTTTACCTTAACAGGGATTTCCTGGTGGATTTTGGGGCTGAGCCAGATGGCCCATGTTTGGCCCATGAGGTGCGTTATCCAGGAGGTGATTGTTCTTCTGACATCTGGCTTTAAATACGTAGTTTGATAATATATAAATATACTGAAATAATGCATTTTGTTATATATTTGTGCGACCTCAGGAACTCCTAGCCAATCAATACCAACCAATAGCAATCAGTAGCCATCAACAACAACAACAACAACAATAATAATAATAATAATAATAATAATAATAATAATAATAATAATTACAGCTCTAGGGCAACCCCAGAGTCTCGATGAACTTACATATTAAAAACACTGAAAACGTTTCAACAAAAGAAGCCAAATAAAAGTGTTCTATGAATTAAATAAATATGTCTTTACTCCAGCCTTGAAAGCTTGTACTGAAGATGCATGGAATACCCATCGATACCAATCAATAGCCATCAATAGCCATCAGTAGCCATTAATACCAACCAATACCAATCAATACCCATCAATATCCATCAATACCCATCAATCAGTACCAATCCATACCTATTAATAACAATATCCATCAATGCCCATCAGTACCAATCAATACCAGTCAATACGTGAGAGTTGAATACCCAAGAACGGAGACAATAAGCCACACATCCCGATGGATATTGATGTATAGGCTTATTGCCGACGTTCAAGGTATTTAAGTGTCTTATTTCATATTTGAGGTTTTCACAACACGACAATTCTCGAGGGAAAACAGTGCGATAATACTCACACAGACACTAGAGAAAAACGTTTGCGCATGTGTGCGTTTCGCCAACGTTTCCAAGAATTCAACAGAGTTCCGGCGTGAAAAGAAATGTTCATTTTCTTCAAGTACAAAACTTTTCGGTGTTATACTTTTGTAGGATCAAGAGCGGAGCACCATACAGATTACTTTAGAAAAAATGGTAACCCATCGAGTTGATTTTTCATGGCTTAAGTATACGTCACTTCCGTCCATCCGTCTATCCGTCCGTACGTCCGTGCCCATCGCGATGCTGATTGGCTGTTTGCTTTTTGGCGGGAATTTGACGCGTGCCGACATCCGAGCAGTTTTTGCTTTTGAAAACTTTTACAGTAAAATATTTACTGTTGGACTGTTTAGAACAAGTAGAAAACATTATTCAAGATATCGAAACTTCTAGTTATTAATTTTATTATCCAAGAGAGAATCCACTGTTTTTAGGACACAGCAAGAACTAATGAGCTACGAACCACTGTTTTCAAGGAAAGATTGTAAGTTCAGCTTGTAATTTACGCTTTTTTCAACAAGTACACTGTCTGAGGGCCTTACATTGTCGATTCAAAACGCCTGAATTTCTTGGGATATTTTTGATAATTTCAGTAGGTAGAATACTTGAAAGTTGAACTAAAATACAAAAGGAAAGTCCGTTAAATTACAAGTAAATATTTACCATTTATTTACCAGTATCCTATAAGTTATTGTTGCTTGACAAAACAAGTTTTTAGTAAACTTTTTTATACTGCTCTTTCACATGTTTGAAATTTGTGTCGATCGGGCAAATTGAAGAAATTTCTAAAGAAACTTGCAAATGACGATTAATAGAAAAAAAACACCTTTAGGACATCTTTCCAAATCAGCCTCTTTTGTTTATATCTATAACTAATTGCTGAAGCTTTGAAAAAACTTTAAATTAAAAACTAGGAACGCGGAGAAATATTTAGATATGTAGAAAGCGAGCGAGCCTATCTTCAAATCACCGAGTATTTGTCGTTTGAAAACAAATACAGACACTGCTAAAGGTTTTTAGGCATAATTTTGTTGTTGTTTTTGCTTTTGATGCTTTTCCGTGAAAGGAAAAGATGCCATTGAAGAAAGGTTTTAATACAAACCTTCGAGTTGAAAATTAAACTTATTCAAGTTCGTTCACTATGATAGAAAACAAATTCTGTCACTTGATGGTTGCCTGTATTCTCCATCGAAGTATGAACAGATTGACTTACTTTTAAATATATCTTGTAGTTTTGTTGTAAGTTAAGTTTTCATGTTTCAGCCAAGAATCCACACATTTTTACATCTTGACCAAAGCTTAGCAATATTTCTAGCTCCTCACTTTACTTTATATGCAAAGTGTTAAGAATTGGGCAGGTACAACTAAATAAAAGTTTTTTTTTTCTTCAAAAGCGAATACCACGAGCGTTCAAATTTACTAATAGATCATTCAAATCTAACTTGATTTTCCTTGACAACCGATAGAAACAGTGCAATGGGTTCCTAGGGCCACGCGTAAAAATATCCCAAAATGTTTTGAAAACCGTTATTATCTTATTATAAATGCTGTGGGATTCAAAGCAAATTCTACATTGAATTTCACTCGAAAAACGATATCGCACTCATCGCTTCACGACTCGAATTCAACGTGGAATTCCCTCATAATCCAATGAATTTTCCTTAGTTATGAAATAGCGCTTGAAAAAATATCATTAAGAATTATCCATGCATTGCATCAATTTAGTCAAGTAGATAAAATATAATCAGGGAGTTCCACTATTAGGTAGTACCTAATTTATATATTACATCAACTGTCTTTTTCAGTAATAAGAGCATGCGTAGAAGATAATACGTCATAGTGAATGCTTTGACTTATCCCACATGGAGAAGGGGATACCAAGAGATCACCTTATGAATCTTGGGCTTGCAAACTTTCGAGCCGGGAGGGCGGGGTTCACCATAAGTCAAGGTCTTACTAGTAGACTTGCTGGGACGTGCTTCGCAATCCTGCCTTGGATACGTTGTTTGTAACAAAGAATGGAATAAGTGAGAGTTAAGTACCGAGAACGGAGACAATAAGACCTAAATAATACCAATCACTATTAAGATCGAGTATTGGTTATTGAAAGGCCTAGAAGCAAAACAGTCTTGAATTCGCCGACTTCTTTTCCTTTTTGCGTTGTTTCTTGATTTCTTAGTGTTGTTTTACACTAAGGTGATAATTTTGGTATGGCAGTTGAAAGATCATGCTTTTTCATTTACCTTTTATCTGACTTCAAGGAGTAATTCAAAGCCTAAACTGCTCTGTTACAAACATTCCATAAGGATGCAAACAACAACACAGGGAGCCCAAGCTTGGGTTTTGTGAATGTTTAAAAAATAAAGAAATACGAAAACAAAAATGCTGTTTCTTTAAAATTTCTTTTAGCATTTACGTACCTTCTAGAGTGTTCTCAATCAGTTTTTAAAAAGTTTCCCTCCTTGCACTAAGAAATAGAATTCCCAATATAGTAGAATACGTAATAGATAAAAAACGGTTGATGGGACAAATGGTTCTTTTTGGTCGTGCAATCACCAAGCGCCATTTGCCATTCACCCCATCAATAGCTTGAATTAAATGGCTGTATCTCCTGAGTGTTCAGAGGGACGTTTTTTCTCTTTCTTTAATTTTGTTTTTGTTGTCAGATTTAAAATTTCATTTCATAGATCAAGTGCTTGTAATCTAGTGGGCTCTGATGAAGGGTCATCAAGCTGGCTCTTCCATTACCACACAAAGAACTACTTGATGTCATTTTTACATTTTTTTATTTTTCTTTTCATAGATAAAAAGTTCTCATATACTTTAGGCAATTATTCTATAATTATCAATAATTAAACAAAGGTCTTAGCAGTATCAACAATGTGCTATTCCATTCCATTCCTTGTTTCTTTACTTCATTTTCTTGTTTGCTTTAAGCAAATAATTTAAACTGTAGGCCTTGGTTAAACTTTATATATACATTTATAGACATTAATTATATACACATAACAGACCTCTCAACCTTTCAAACTAGAAATCTGGAGAAGCAAGCTAAAAACCCTGGAGATTTGGGGGAAAACCTGGAGTTTTATATCTTCATGAATAATAGGAATGCTAATTTAATTTTGATTTGAGACTGGTAACAGTTCCGGTCCAGACCCTGTGCGCGGTCGTGAACAACTCAGATCGAAATATGTAGCAGAACAGAACGAAAATAATGTTCCAGCTACAGTAGACACAAAAATATCAAAAGTTTTTTCGGTAAATTACTATACTGGGCCGTAAATTTATTTACCGGGAGAATTCTCTGATCTTGTTAAAAACCGGGAGACTTGAGAGGTCTGATGTAAACATTTTTATATAATATCTTTTTGTGTACATGTAGAGCAATTTGCCTAAATACATGAAACAGAAACTAACATAAAGACAAATAGACACAAAAGAAAACAGTGGAAGTGTCCACTAAGGGAGCATTTTAACAGGGGGTGCACTGGAGGAATTATGGGGTGGGTCAACTAATTTTTACCCGTCCAAAAGGGGTGGGGGACATAATCTGAGTGCTTAGGGTTTTATCAGTTGCATGATGTGGGACTATTTGTAAACCAAAGCCAATATAGATTGGTTGGGGGCTGAAGACTTAACACAATTCCTAACGGTAATTTCTCCAGCCCTCCCCAACCCCCTGTTAAAAAAATGAACTCTCCCTAAGTGACCAGATACTTATTGGAAGGTGCCAATGGGAGGGGGTCACCCATTTTTATGCACCAATAAAAGGGGCCCATATAAATTTATGCATTCCTTTATGTATTCTTGTATATCTTGCCATGGGGATGCAAAGAAAAAAATGTGCTTAATGAAAAAAAGGTGGGTCAGGAAAAAGGACATATGATATACAAAATTTCACACCAGCCCCCCTGCAACTCTCTAAATAATGGACAGTTCTAACCTCTGTTAGACTACTTACTATCTCACTGGTTAAGTAAAACCAGTCTATTGCAGTTTAATTGTTATTAAAGTTTTCTATCAAATTTGGGAAAGGTCTGTTACGCAGATTTTTTCATCAATAATAATTCTTTGTATTCTAAAAAGACTTTTGCAATCAAACCTCCTAGTACAGTTTGACCAAATTATTGGAAGTCCAGGAACTAATATTCTTGTATTTTTGCCTGCATTCACCAGAGGCTAACTGCAATCATGTAAACTCTTAGTGCTATATACTACTATATATGTGTTTATAGTAAAAACTTTATCATGTGACTTTGATCACGTGATATCAATCTTCACTGCTTTCTCTAGATGCGAAAAGACAGGTGAGTGGGATGCCTGTGTTCTGGTGGAAATGCCACAGGCATCACAAGTCAGCCTTGCTTCCCCCATGCTGTAAATAACTGAAATAATATTCTTACAACTATTCAGTTGGAGGGAACGATTGAGATTTCCTCTGTGCTCAATACAAATAAGTAATAAAATAATATCATTAATTCCTATTAACAATTTATCCCAAACATTGCTAAAGTAAATAAAAAATGAATGATTAGCGATTTATAGAAACCTTATCTAATAATATTTCTTTCTCAAACTCATGAACAATTAATTAGGAGAAAACAATAAAATCACTACTGTGACGGTGGTTTGGGTATGATCTTAATTAGCATAAAATTTGGCCAATTTTCACTTAATTGATTTATTTTCCCCTAGAATTATTTATATGGTTTGAGAAACTTAAGATCAAACACTTGAATGAGTGTTTCATGTTCTCTATCCAAATGCCTCAAATTTGTTCCTTCATGTAGGAAAAGTGTATTGTAATTAAAATTTTTCCATTATCTATTTCATTGTATTGTATTATCATTCTATTTTCCTGGCATGCGTGTCCCTACATGAAGGGATGACCCAGATTTGGTTAAAAATCCTTGGCTGTGCCTTGTTTTTCAACCCACTTCTTGGTGTTCAAATATTGCCAGATAAAACACTCTTTCTTGTGTATAATCCAACATAATACATTACAAGTCTAACTGTTACTAGGAATTCATTGTTTCGTTGGGCATCTTTACAGTGTGACCACTTCAACCCAGATAAGATTAAAAGGGAGGGGGTGATTAACATATTTAGTTGTTACCTTACCACATTGCTAAGTGGATTTTTCTACTCTCCATTTTTGGCCCCTACTTGATAAGACTTAGCCATTACAATGTGTTTTAAATTTTACTGATGATCCTCCTAGCTGTGCTCCTAACACATTTCAAGGTTAATGAAAAAGTGTTGGTCACCCTGTGGATGAGTATGGGGAACTTTGGATTCTCAGATAGGCATTTCTATGAAGCAGCCACTTATTTCTTGAGAAAATTGCTATTTTTAGGTGATAATTAACCAGGTTTTTTAAAAATCTAGTGCAAGAAAAGCTGTCACCTAACCTCATGATTTCACATTGCTCTTTGTATATATTAAGTAGAGCAACCAAAATAACTAAAAAAAGCAAAAAATGCCGTTAATAAACCAAAGTTTCCTGAAATTGCCCTCCTCACCATTCCAACACTATACAAAATACAACACAAACAAATTTGAACATAAAATAAATAATTAATATCCTACTAGTTTTTATTTATGTTTCTTTCACTACCTTTTACTATTTTAGGATTGCTATAAAGATTACATTATGAACAATTTATCCTCAGTAGATATCACTTAAACCCTGAGCTGACCTTGGGGTACTAATTTTTGAAACAATACTAGGTAAACTATATTGCATAAACATACATATAACTAATCCTTATTTAATATATAATTTTTATCTGATATATATAGATATATATATATATAGATAGATAGATATAGATAGATAGATATTTTACCTTCATAAACTGGCCACTACCCCCCTCAGCCACACCCCCCAGCTACTGTATCCTGCCTGCAAGGCAAAAGCTGTTACTGAGAAAGGGAGGGTTAATGGAGTACTGCATAGAGATGATTCTATTCTTTCTGTTTCTAAAGTTTGAAAGACTACTGGTAACAAATTTGCACCACATAGATTTGTAGATGAAAAAAAGTCCCACAATTGTCCACTATCAATATTCATAGAAAATGACTCATGAATGTGAGCTTTCACTCTAAATCACGCTTGGTGGCATGAAATGACTGACATTCTTTGACTAGTGCTCTGTTGCCTAAAAAGTATATTTTTATAGAATTATAATGATGTATGAACAGCAAACAAGTCATAGAGAAAAGAGCAACGACAGAACAAGCTAAGGGGCGAGTCGCACTACAGGACAAGGTTTAGATTTGTCTTCGATTTGTCCAACAATAATTTGTCAAGCACCAATTTTTTTATTATCTGAGATTGTTATCAGCATTGGCCTGCCTCTGAGATAGAAGACAGCTCCTTTGATATTTGTTTGCTGGAGGACAAAGTTTGTGCTCAGATGAACAAACAGGTCACACTTGTCTTTTTCGTTTTGCACGCTTGTATGTGAGATTTTTGTGATAATAAATTGTTTTGTCCTGTAGTGCAACTTGCCCCTAAGTCAAAGAAATGTCAGTCGTTTCATGGCAACCAGTGAAATTTAGCATGAACCCCAAAGTTTGTGCATCTTTTTCAAAACCTGGACATGGGCTACCGGTATTCCATTCCATGAACTTGTTACCAGTCCTCCTTGAACTTCTAGAAGCTGAATTTATCATAATGACAGATGAATATAATCCAACTTTGTGGGTTACCTGCGGTCTTCCCAAAACAATGTTGGACCACATAGTCCATGTTAACGCTTAATATTTTGCTTGCTAGTATACTAATCCTCTCCCCACAACTTTCCTAGCAAGACTATGTGATTGAACCTTAAGCATCCAAGTGGCCATGTTGGTGGTACAAAACAAGAGCTTTCTCATCATGTCCTTCCATTAGTTTGTAACACCAATATGGCTTATCTTTTGATCTCTCTTAATTTGAATTTGTTGTAAACTATTCTAGTATTTTTCTTACTGTGGTCACATCCTTCCAAGAACCCATAGTGAGCTTTTGGAAAAAGCAGAGATTTAGAAGTAGATTTCATAAATGTAAAAAATGGCAGAAAGCACAGCCATGTTATGAAATTGATGGCTTCCTTTTAGCCAATCACAACTCACGTGGTTCAGAGTGCTGTTCCTGGAAATTAGAACCCTCAGGCACATGCCACTGTTAGATACATCATGGCAGACCTTGCCAATTGAAAGTTTTTCATATTTTAAAATCTCCAAGTATAGCAACATCTTTATGAAATCTATACAAATGTTTCTTTACCTGCTCTGTTGCCAGCCATCACTAATTCTTTACCATGATGTTTATTATGACTGTCTTTTTTCATGAGATCAGCCCCTGAGACCAAGCCACAGGCATGCAGGTGACCACTCATTCCATGCACTAATCCTCTTTTCCTGTCTGAAGTTGGGGACCATAGGTTTTCATGATCCTTAGCTCCAGGATTCATTCTTTGATCTTTGTAGAGTTGTAAAAAGCTTCTTGAGATTTCATTCCTTAATTTGATAGTCTTCTTTAGTGCCTTTTCCTTTCTTAGGAAATCCTCTTTGCTACTTCGTGTTGATTTACTATGATGACAGCTGGAAGATTTGTTTTTCAAAGCTTGATTCCCACTTGAAGCTTTCCTCTTTGGTCTATGTTCCTCATTTACTATGTTCCTGTTCTGAACTTTACTCTCATTTAAACAATATCCAAGCCCCTGATTTCTTATCTCAACTGGCAGCTCTATATTAGGTGGTGGTATACCAACACAGTTATCATACAAAAGCCTTCCACGATTCCTACTTTTTCTGTGCCTACGAACATCCATTCCAGAAATCCCAAGCCCAGTTACTTCTGGATCAGAGCAAGTCCGGATTTTTTTTTGAGATGCATGAAATTTCTTCTCCTTGGCAATGCAGCTGTCTGATTGTGCTAGTGGTTTCTTGTTCACTGATATCTTTTCATTGATTTCAGATCCATTATCACTTAAAGTTGCAGAGACATTGGTTGTGAGTGATTTGCATTCGGTTTTATCTTGATCTTGGTGATCCTCGGTACTGAAATCTACAGATGATTGCCCACTAGACATGCTATCTTCTAGCTTTTTGGAATCCTGAAGTGTCTTCTCTCCACTGCCAGACCTCTGTTGCTTTATATATGTTCTCAATTGCTCCCAGTCCTCCAGCTTAGTGTCCAATAAATCCACAGGTAACCCATTATTATTTGCACTGTGTATCTTATTGTCTACAAAGCAGGTTGGATGGATGTTTCTTGAAGACTTAGCTTCATCAATAATTTGTATTACCTCAGTGTAATCACTCTTGGAATTCTGAGTCATACTTGGAATGCTTCCTCCACTTTCAATGCATGTTGTCCCAAAATAAACATTAGTTTCATTCTCCCAGTTTTGGCCAAACCTAGGTTTCCCTCCAAAACTTTTCAGTGTGAACTCAACATCAGAGTAATATCCCTTCTGGCATTCAGCAGATGGTGTGTTGTCTAACGTTGTACAGTCCATAAAAGATGCACCAACATCATTTTGCTGATCACATCTTCCAGATACTTCTGAAACAAGAGCTGAGAAGTTACATTTATCATCAATTGAGAGTAACAACCCAGTAATGTTAGCTTCCTTGTCTGTCATGCAATTGTCTGTCATATTTTTGTTATCTATTTCAAGCTGCTGATGACTTGCATCACTGGGAATCAACAGATGATGACTTGCATCACTGGGAATCAGCAGATGATTTGCATCACTGGAAATCAACTGACAATGGCTTGCATCACTGGGAGTCAACTGAGGATGGCTTGCATCAATGGGAATCAACTGATGATGACTTGCATCGCTGGCAATCAACTGATGATGACTTGCATCACTGGCAATCAAATGATCTTGCAGTCCATCACTTAAAATCTGACTGTTACTCTCACTATATTTCTCCCAGGAGTTCAAAACTTCTTGAGGTAGAACTACATGTGGAAGAGCTTCACCATTACCACATTCTTCATTACCAAATAGCAAAGTCCTATGGTCAAGCCTATTACTAAATATCCCCAAAACATTCCTTTGATATCCCTCAAAATCTGGATCCAATGAATCAAAATATCTTGTTCCATACTTATCAGAAAAACAGTCTCTAAATGTGTCTGCACTGAGTTCTAAAGTCCTTGCAATATAGCCAGCATTGTCGTCCAAGACAACAGCTGATGTTTTAGTAGAACCAGTTGGGTTGCCATCCTTACATGTCTCTCTGGCCACATCAACCACATCTGTGTCAATCAGCATAGATTTCAGATTACATAAACTTTGGTCCCTTTGTTCCAGATTGTGCTCTCCTTCCATATATCTTATATCCCCATCAATGTCTACTAAATCAGCTTCTTGGGAATCTTTTTCTAGATTCATTGATTGATTTATAGGTTTATCCTGTAGCCCTGAGTCAGAATTTAAATTTGGTTTTTCAATCAGTGACGAGGTGTCACGTTCCTGCACATCTGCACTGTCAGTATTAATAATCTCTTCAGGTATTAATTTATTATTAGTAATATTAATTTTATTAGAACTGTTCATATTACTCCAATTATGACTCTGTTCAAATCTTATGATTTCAGTTGACTGATCAACATTTTCTAACTGTCTTCGATTTCTGTTGGTATGTCTCCTACTTTTGAATTTTGATTTATCATTTTGTAAAGCCATATTTTGGTCTTGGATTGACGTATTCAGCTTTTCCAATGGGTCCTCTATTTCTTTACATTCCTCTGCTTCTTCATATCTCTGTAAAATGTGGGTTTCAAAACATTGAGCTATGCCTTCAATTCGCTGTCCAATAATCTCAATAGGTCTCCTTGCCTCACTTTGTAGAGAAACTCCTGAAATATTCAAACTTCGGTCACCAGTTCTGTCACTATGGCTACTCGTACAACAGACACTATTCCTGGTTACCAAGGCATTGGTAATTCTGACTGGGTTTCCTGGTCTGGATCGATTTTCGCTATAAATTCTTTGCTGGAACTGATTTTCACAGACATTCGAGACAACTTCAGTGATAACAATACTTGAACTCCCCTCCCCTCCCCTGCTGTTATGATCAGTTTCATTCCTTCCAGGTCGACATTGTTCTTCATTTTGAACATATAAAGAAGATCCAGAACTTGACAAGGAAGCATTCCTGGATGAGTATGGTGGAGGAAGGTCCGTAGGGTCGAACACAGGTGGGGGTACAATGTATGGTGCAGCACCACAGTCTTGGAAATTATCAACTGAACGATAAATGGGCGGTGCATAAGGAGGTAATACATTGAGGTCTGTAGGATAGTGTAACCAGGAGTACTGACTCTGCTCATGACTGTCTGATGGAGCTGAGAGTTGCCGTCTGAAGAGAGGCTGGAATAATTGGAAAGAAAAGTTAGTTAATTTGGTCTAGATAGAAGCAAAGAAGTTACAACTGTAAATTAGTTATTTTCACACTACTCATCTGCCAATTGAAGTTTACAAATATCTAGCCTTAAACTTTCTAGTGGAACCAAAAAATTAATCTCATCATTGTTGACCTAGTGTAAGTTGTGAAAAAAGTGCTGTAACAATGCTGTAAACTTTTAATGAAGTCACAGCCAGTATTATTGTGAAAACATACTTCCAATTTGCCTGCCACAGTTCACTGAACTGAGATTTTCTCATACTTCATATTATAAACTAGGCCAAAGTTCTGAAATTCAATGGCAGGGAAGTGTGGAGAACAGCCTGTCAGGGCAAAGTTATGTGGAAAAAATTGATTGATTGATTGCTATCATTACACATGAGCACAGCACTGGGAAGAACCCAAAAGCAGACCGCCATGGGTCAGTGTGGAAAATTACACAATGTGGCACACACAATAGCACTGTGTGTCAGTGACGTCACAACTCAGACAAACAAACCTCAGAAAAAAAATGTTTTTCAACTCCTTGAGTCCGATTTCTGCCGTTTGTTTTTTAATAACAACTTTTTGAAAATAAGCAATGTTCCATAAAATAAAATACAATACAACGAAATAAAATGTCTGTTTAGACTCCGTGTTCTTTTCAGTATAATTTTGTTTGTCTGAGTCATGCATCTATTAAGCGGGCTATTTTTAGAACCGACGCACATTGACACAGCCCCAAAAATACGTCTATTAAACAAGTATCAAATACGCAAGGTTTGTGCTAATCTGAAAAGGAGAAGTTCCAGAAGTATTCAAGGATTAAATGCATTCAATTTTTCAAGGACTAGAAAAGTCATGCCTTTTCCACCCTGTCTCTTTCAAAACTCATGAAATGTCTTAAATATTCCAAAATTAAACCTCATAAACTATAGGAAACCATATTTCAGTTTTTGATACTGAATTTCGCTATTCAGAAATCTACATCCATAGTTTTAAATTCAAGGAGTTTTCAAGGAGTTTTCAAGGAGTTTTAACAGGAATTCTGAATTCTGACTCTTCTAGCATGTTAAATTCAAGGAGCTGTCAAGGACTTCAAGGAGCAGCATGAAGCCTGTGAATTCACTGCACTGAGGATTACCTGGTCTCGTCCAGCTTGTCTTGCTACAGAGGTACACCCCAAGATAGTAGCAATAAAACATACCAATGAACCAAAAATGTTTAGAACACACAGCCCATACAGAAGTTCCTTGAGAAGACCAGTTAAGATACTACAGTCTTCCACACCCTCAAACTTAAAGGTGGGGACGTTCTGTTTACAGGTCATGATGCTGTCACAGCACATGCATGACTGTGTCAGAGGGTTTTGGTGGCAAAGCATGATGGATTTGAGCAGGCCACCAACTTCTCCTGTTAGGATGGTGCCAATCATATGGAGTACTACACATACAGCTGAGAAGAATGTGAACAGACCCATCTGAAACAATGTAAGAGTGTATTAGCCATTTGTGGAATACAGTCAATTCATAAGCGTTGTTGTTGACCGGCCTCAAGGCTATGCAACTGGACCAAAAGGGAGTATGGATGATATCACTCAAGTGGTTAATTATTCACTCTGAAAATAGTTGTTTGTGCATACTAATAAGATAATAATGGCAAGCAGCAACCCATTAAATACATTTCTTCATGTTTTGTGAAATGAAAACTGCTAAATTTTGAAACAAATTGTTGAGTAGACTTTTTGAGAATGTTGATAGGTTCATGGCTACTTATCTTCAGTTTTCATGCTGAGGACATGTATTATCCAAAAAGCTCACCAGCAAAGGTCTGTACTGTAAGCCCAGGGCACATTGTATCTAATTCTAGATATGCAGTTTTAAAACTGCTTCAGTGATTTCTACCCATCTACTCCCTTTCAGTCCAGTTACCTAGGCTTGATGCAGTCACTGACAATGTTTTTTGAATTGACTGTACACCATTCATGATAATTATGATATTACTTTGTATGATGATGATGATATTGATGGCAATGATGATAATGATGATGGCATTGATGATGATGATAACAATGATGCTCAATACAATAATGATGAAGATGAGAAAAGCCTAAAAATCTTTGCAATAGGTCTTATCAAAAACTCAGAAAAATATTCTTAAAATGATGAACAAATTGAAGGCTGGTCTAAAAAAGCACTCAAAGAGTATTGTATTAAAAACATGTGTTCAGCTAAGGAAACTGGACATAAGATGTGTTTACAATATCTGTATATTATTTAACCTATTTCTGGGGCTAGTTAACTTTATTCCCAGGTATTTTTAAACCAAAATCTATGCTGCCAATTGTGGTTAGTTACTGGATAAAAATGTAATTTTTGAGGAAATCAAGATTCAACAAAACCTCAAATAAAGTTAAAAGTTACAGGTGTAGAATAAAAGGAAAAAGAAAAAAAAACTGATAAAGCAACAGCCACATTATGCACATGGATTTTAAAATAATTACTGTCTGCTGTCTGCTGTCTGTAGGATAAGGGTGGAAAGGTGGACCAGGTGTCTTTTTGTTGTCCCTCCAATAAACAAAATTCTTGTCTCATTCTAACCAAATAACTGTTGCTAACTTATGATCTCTTACCAACAAGCTTCTTAAAACCTATGAATTCGGGGCTTTTTCTAATGCACCTAAACTCTGTTTGAAATACATGTAAGATCTAGTTCATCAGTAGGATGCTTTAAAAAGTCACTTACCTGTAAGACAGATTCATTTTTCAAGCTTTTTTGGTTACATGTAACTCACTTAGAAACTACTTTGCTAACTTTGAAATATTTAAGGAATGATCAATGTTTAGCATGAGTAAATCTAGTTCTGGATAATTGCACACATATACTGTAGTTGGGAGAGCACAATGGTAGCATAAGAGTTGCTTGAGGCGGAGCCAAGAGCAACTCTTACACTACCAGAGTGCTCTCCCAACTATCCAAGTGCATCCAGAACTAGATTTACACACAGCTAAGCATTGACCATTGCTTTTATAACATACATGTAACTAGAGCTTTTACACATCAAAAAGGGTTTATTTTCTTCTACAAAATATCCCAGTGCATGCAGAAAATGTATGATTTGAAAATTCATTCAGCCATTTTTGAAGAGAAAAACTTTTAAAACTGCTCTCAAAAATCATCATAAAATGTTTTCTATGGGAAATTTTTTAAAAAAGAAGAATTATCTACGATGTATTTTTGGTCATTATTCTTATCCTGAAAAGCAATACTGTAACTGGCCTATATATGTGTGTAATGGCTTTCCAATTGCAACACGTTTTTCATTGTACATGGCATAATTCATCTCGCAACACATTAGTATATGGTGCCATTAGACAATTGCTATCAAAGCTATCTCTAAATGAGACAGGACCACTATTTATGTGGTCCTCCTGAAAGTTTTGACCTGCACTAGCAAAAATCTATGCATCTAAGACATTTGTTTTGACTTTCTGTCTGTTTCTGGTTCTGGTCATGATATGGCATTTTCAGATGAGGGTACTGAAGCATGTAAAAATTACAAGCCAAATGTTAAAGATGGAGACAGAATAAATACTGTATGGTGCACTAAATACTTCAAAGATTTATGACAAATAGTTTAAACAACTTAGGCCCGGTTCAGATGTCGAACTTTCCATGAGCTGAACTCATTGAAAACAAAAGATAATTAGGCGTTTTTCTTTGATGTAATTAGGTTCGGCTCATGGAAAGTTCAACGTCTGAACAGGGCCTTAACGACATAATGTGCAGGCAAAATTGGTCTTAAAACACATTTTAGTATCTGCTGCCATTAGATGATTGCTAAGAGAATTAATCAAAGCTGAGTAGGTCACACAACACAATTTATCACAAGTTTTGGAAATTTTGACCTACACTAGTGAAAATCCGTGCATCTAAGACATTTCTATTGTTTTTTCTGTCTGTTTCTGGTTTTGATCATGATATGGTGTCCTTAGACAGATAATTTATGAGGTTAATGAAGCTTATACATTACAAACCATTAAAGATGTAGACGGAATAAACTTTATATTTAATGCTTCAAAGATTTTATGTCCAATAACAAAATAACTACAACATGTTTTGATTGGCTGAAAAACTATGTGATATAAGAGCATGAAAAGATGGTTTCCATGGAGCATATCATTTTATGAAAGCTTTATGAAATGCTTTGTAATTATATAATTTAAACTTTCAATACTGAAAGGTTACAGTATTACAAAGAAAGTTCGTGGATATTATACTCTTAATAAATGTGGATTCAAAAATAAATCCTGAAGAATGGGCTTGGTAAAGTCTTGTCTCCCAAAAAAGTTCTAACATTCTCTACAAATAAATTTAAATGATTGCACTGTTCAAGTCATCACACTGTTCAAGTGAGGTATTCAGAACCAATAATACTATGAATTAATTATTGATTTAAATATTTGGTGTCTCTGAATTTACATATAGGAATTATAAAAAATAGTTTGATCCAAGAATTAGGATTTTCACACAAAATATTAGGAAAAAATATTTCGATTTTTTAATTTTTTTTTTTTTTTTTCCCTCAAAAAGTTTTTTTCTTCGGGCTAAAAAAATCATGAATAAAATGTTTTGGAAAAAAATCATATAAACTTGGAATAGAATATCAAATACTTAAATGTGTTAAAAAAAAAGCGAAATTTGACACTTGTCTGTAAAACTAGGGAGAAAATCACGCTCGCATAAATCCTTAAGTTCAAAGAGAGGCCAGAATAAAGGTTTCAAAGTGAAGGAAAATATCTTTATAAAAATTTCTTCCCTCTCTTGAAGTAAGTTATTTAGCTTGGATAATAAGCTTAAAGCTGCGTTTGGTAAAAAAAAATATTTTCAAGTAAACATTAAGTCAACAATCATGGGAAAAACCTTTAAACCTAAAAAAATAGCTGAAATATTCTCTAGAAAGATCATTTATATGTTTGAATCTAATTTGCTTTAAAATTATGACAAATGATTTTATCAATAAATATATTTTTTTAAATCTGGGAGATGTGTTTACTGTGAGTGATTTGGAAGCAAAAAAATTATAAATCTTAAAATATATTATGGCCACAGACCTCTAGGAGACAAAATTTTAATTTTAGAAGCATTTATTTTAGCTGACAAGCAAAAATTATAGGTTTTTAGAGATGAAAAATATTTTTTGTAGCGAAATTTTATCTTACGTTCGCTTTGCGGAGATTATTCGTAGTAAGTTTGCTGATGTCTGGAGGCTTGAAGAAGGGGATTTATCCAAAATTACTTGCTTTAGACGATTGTTATGGATAAATCGTAAAAGCCAGCTCAAAGAAGTGTATGAGGATACCAGTTTTAGTATTAAATAAAGAATGAATGTTGAATTTTACTTACAGAAAGGACGGACGAATGTCTCCACGCAACGATCCCAACTCCTCCACTACAGAAAACCTGCCACAGAAACACGGCGAATTTTCAATTTTTTTTACCTCGAATTCCCAATAACACTTCAACACTCAACAAGGTAGGTATAGTTCTACTACTCACCGTAAAACCAGCCCAGTATGGACAAGCATTGCGTATTTTTTCGGCCTCAGACAGCACGAAGGCAGTGAAGGACAACCCAGTCAGAGCAAGTCCAAGGATGACTTGAATCACACCGAAACCCAAAGTTGTACGGCGAATTTTCAACCTTTGTTGATAAGCCACATCTTCTGTAGGCATACTGCATACAAAAGGACTCCTGAGGAGTTGTCATTCCTATTTTTGTGGTGTTTGGTGAGGTATTAAGGGAAAAAATGGCCGATAAAGAAACCCATCTCTCGCCATTTTGATCCAAAGTGTCGTAAAAAGCAGACGGCTGATGGCTAGTGCCTCGGTTTGATGCGTCAAGTTCAGACAAAGCAAACCGAAAAATGTGTAAAAAAAACACCAAATAGCTTAAAAAATAACTTAAAATCGAACCCTCTAACACCTTCGAAAATTTAACACCTCAAACCAAAAGTCGAATCCTTAATAATAACTAAACTCGAAATTCACGGATTCTAATTACGTGTTTGAGCGGTGTTTTTGCTGAAATTCTAGATTTTTTACCTCAGCCAGTCTCCAGACAAAATATTTTTTAACTCAGTTCCGATGGAATAAATAATAAGGTCTGGTTTCTTTGTTAATATTCGATAGTGATTGGTTGGTCTACGATAATTAAAAACGCAATGTCCTAAGGACAAACGAATTGAAGGGCAAAAATCAAACGTATTCTCACGTAATTCTAAACTCCTCTATTTTACGTTTTTTCTTAAAAGTATTTTTGAGAATCACGTCTAACCAATATCTCTTTTGTTTTGGAGTGTAAAATTTTGCACTTTTTTTGATTGTTTGAACACTTTAATGGCATAACTTCCTGCCTGGCAAGCCACGTCAATAATGCAACTAGATAGCCACACGAAAAGTAGCATAATAAAGAAGTCTTTACTAAACACTCGCCTCTTTATTTCATACGAAAGAAAATTAAGATAAAATGAGTTTAAAAAAAGGGTAAACTATTCTCGGCTTTTAGAGCCTATTCCAGGTAGAGGGAAAGAACCAGCCTACCCATGACATTTATGACAAAGAAGATTAGAAAAATTTTGTATTCCAGATTATCAATAACAACCCAGGAGGCAAACGAGACAGATGTCTCAACCTTCAATCTATTTATCAACATCTCTTCAGGCAAAATATAACAATTGGGGGCTTTCAATTTCCAGGAATTCCAAAGAAAGGGAAGTCATAAATTATGAGTCTTAAGAAGCCGTCTCTTTTTCCTAAAGGACTTCTAAAGCTTGAGGACCGTCTTTGTTGACTCGCGGTGTGCGGGCACACGTGCCTTTTTATTCAAAGTTTTTTATGATTTGTTGACCACTAAATATTTTCCTAAAACACCGACTCTATACGAGACGATGTTACAGTATAAGAAATATGGCAACGCAGTCATAAACTTAAAACTAAAAACGCTCTTGTCCAGGAATGAATAAATAAATGTAAAATTAATTCTACTCTATCTCCTCAGGCATATTGCTGTTGTTTCCAAGAGATGTCCAATAAAAAACTCTTTTTAACTTTTTTCAAATCCTCTTATCTTTTGTCAGAACTGATTCAATTTGCACTCGCCGACGTTAAAGTTGAATAGCACAAAGAAAGAAACTTTCCAAATTGCTGTTACATGTAAGATTGGCTTCATTTTCTAAGTAGTTTTACCACAAAAACATCTATGTGGCAAGGGGGTAAATTATCTGCTAAGGTGATATCTGATATGTCTGGAGTACCTTGAAAGCAATTTGGCAGTAATCCAGGAAAAGTGACATAAGGTTTTCATCTCGGGCCGCTTAGGCAAATAAAGTACTCTCTTATGACACCGAGGGGGAAAAATAGATTTACTAGCGGTTTTTTTTTTTTTTTTTTTTTTTTTTCCTCTCTTCGTCTTCTTTTTTTTCGCCGTTATTCAAGAGAAATGCATGTTGGATGAGCTGTGGAAGTGGATATTGCCCATTAAGTGACGGCCATCAGCTTGTTTGGTCATATCAAGCCAGTGGTAGACGCGTCACTGTAAAATACTTTAATTTCTTTGTTCGCCGTTTTTTTTTTTTTTTTTTTTTTTTTTTTTTTCCAAATTCTGCTTCTTTTTTCTTATGTTAGAGCGAATACCATGCAATGTAGAACATGTATGAAGCGAAAGACACAACTCTTATTTTGTTTTGAGTTAGTCAGAGGCTGGCTTTGATAATGTTCTAATTTTCGATAATTTGTAATTCATGGACAATATCAACACAAGCTACGAGAGAGGGGGGATAAAGAATAATGACTAGGGGGCTGTTTATATGAAGGCGAGTTGTCCCTGCTAGCTGGGATAACTCTTTTGTTTTGTGTCCCCAAGGTAAAAGAAAACAAAAGAGTTATCCCGGCT
>WUAP02202439.1:0-21048 GCA_015163945.2 Stichodactyla helianthus | reverse complement strand
GACTTCCGGTATCTTTTAGGGGTATTTTTGAAAATTTCCGACGAGCATACCCGATACTTTTACCCCGGAGTGCCCCCCCCCCCCGGGCATACACCGAATACAGATTTCCTTTTATTGGTTATTGCATACACCGAATGCAATTATATGGCGTCCAATTAGAATTGCTATTGTTCTGGACTCAGATTAGCCTCGTGTTCAAGCGAAAACTCCACAAAAGCATTTTCACATGTATCAGAGGCTAGTGAGTGCAGAACAATAGTTATTGAAATTGGTCGCCATATTTGCATTCGGTGTATACCATAACGTGTAAGTACTTAAGTCAGCACCGTACGCTTCCCACTAATACGAAAATCATTATACATTTTTGTGGTTAGATTGGAATGAAAATAGACAAAGCCTGGCATGTTTATGCTTAGGATTAATAGCTGTCTGTCTGTCTGTCCCTTCTGTCAAGTAATCACGGACAAAAATGGGTTGGTTGTCTTTTATCTGCCTAGTGTTTAGATTTTTTTCACCAATCTTACATAACTTTTTTACCCTTTTACCCTAACCTAGAATTTCATTGAAAACAACAGCCTTAAAAAAAAAAAAAAAAAAAAAAAAAAACAAAAACAGAAAAATGATTCTACTTCAGTCATCATGACGCATCGCCTTTTGTTATCCGATACGGATATAGAACACAGTTACAAACATGTATAAAAAGTTACAGTTATGATTTTTAGTATTAGCATTTATGACGTTTTTGTCGTTGTTTCTCGTAGTTAGCTTTTCTTTTCTGGTTGTGCACTTTACACACATTTTGTATGAGTGTCATCATGATGCATCACACTCACTGTTATCGTCACATCTTCATTATAACCATCCTCACCCACATCCTCCTTTTCCTCCTCCTCCTCATTCTTGTAATCATAATTATCACCATCATCTATACTACCACCACAAACATCACCATCATCATCATTGTGTGTGTACAAATTTGTGTTCAATGACTGGCTGTTACAGCAAAGTCAAAGTACTCTATATTTGTAAATGCCCTATAAATAAGATTACAATATTGAAGGAGACATACCTCCATTTACATTATGTGTTCTAGAGTAAGTCCAAAAACCTTGATTTTGATATTCCACATCTCAACTGTAAGCTGTGCTTCTTTGAAAATTTATCATTGATAAAATTTACATTTACATTATACATGGTTGCCACAACAATCCAACCACAAATTTCCTGACTTTTCCCTAACTAAAGTATAATTTTCCCTAACTCAATAATTCAGATGTCACCAATATGCCCACTGCATAAACAAGCAGGGGGGGGGGGGTAGTGACTAATAAGCTGAATGGAGACTGGGAAAAGTGTTTCAGTAGATGGCCACCATAACAATATTATGAACAACTGATATGCCAATCAAATTAAAACTATTTGGCTTGCAAATTGAGACAGATTACAATGATATAAAACTGTTACACCAGCTAGGAGGGAGCATACATTTTCAAGTACTGTGTGAACAATAAATTTCCCTGACTTTTCCCTAACCTTGGAAAAAAAATTCCCCCCCCTGACTTTTCCCTGATGTGTGGCAACCATGATTATAACAGTACTAGTCTTCCAGAGAAGTCCAAAAACCTTGTTATTTATAAATTGCTATATGCCACAACATTGTTATTTTTAATAATAAATTGATATTCCTAGTTCCTTCATGTTCTAATCCTCATCACCATCATCATCCATTGGAGTCTCCTCAAGCAATCATTGCACACCATATGCTACTGTCCAACATACATGTTCTTATTTCTGCAGTGGAGAAAAGGCCTGTGTCCCTTGTTCATGTTCTAAGTTCTACATCTCCACTGTTAACTGACGTGCTTCTCTGAACTTTTTCAAGCCACTTATTTCATCATTTTGAGCTCTTGTTCTCATACTTTTGAATCCCATCCACTTAGTTCCATTCCTTCCATCTCATTAATAGTATGGATTCCAATTACTTCCATCCTCAGGCTTCAATGTTCCAGTAATAAGTAATATGATGTCAACAACCCACCATATGCCGAGGCCACCTATGGTTAACAATTTTCCAACTGCTGTCCCAGTATGACCAAGACAGAATCTGTCTACACCAAGAAAGCCAAGAAGTATTGAATACAGCAGAGTAGTGACAAAGTAATGGCCAGAATATCTTGAATCAAGGAAAAAATGGAATAATTATTAACACTTGGACCTGGAACCCAAATGGGCTACAAGTCAATAGCCTAAGAGGCACACTATTTGACATGCTACCCATTTGAGGGCCAGAGGTTTACTTGCTTTTCATATTTGTGTAGTGTATATACAGGTTGCTCTATGTGCTCCACAGATTGGTAAAAATGAATTAATTCTTAAAAGCAATATTGATATGTTTTAATTTTTGATTTAATACTTTTAAGATTGTCACAGGATCTTATGTCTGCTGGTAGTTTGTTGAGTGAATGAATGAATGAATAAACAAATGAATGAACAAATGAATGAACAAACAAACAAAAAAAAAGAAATGGAATGATGAATGCATGAAAAAATAAACCAGCAAGCAAGCTAGTATAAATGAATATGATATTTCCTAAATGAAATATTTGTTCTTCCATGACAAAAGAGAATATCGATAATAACAATGACAATTTCATCACTTTCTTACACATACAATGTATGCCAATGTAAGTTGTGGTTTCATGAATTGTATCCAGCTGGGCAAACAACTAATCATGCAAAGTATCGTTGATCAAAACCTGTGGCCCTCAGTTTCTGTTTTGAAAATAATTTCTCATGTTTTATATATATACTAGTTTACTCGCTAGTTTCCACATGTTTTATATAGATAATTTACAGACAACATATCACTCTCATTAAGAGTTTTAGACTATTTTTTGAAACTCAAAATGTATGGGATTTGGATTCAATTGTCAATATTTTTCAGGTAAAAAAAAGTTCTTGAACATAGAGCAGGTCATAAAAAATCACAACAGACTGTGTGTGATTGGTTAGAAAATTTAATGCTGTTCAGCTGGATAGAAAAAATGAAAAACAGAACAGCTCATCAGTATTGTCCATCTAGATGGTTCATTTTATAACAGGAATCTACATGTGACTCCTCCTTACTTGATACATGGCTCTTCATGACCAAGAAATTTCCTCTTTCCATGACACTCTATACCAGGCAAAACCTCACACCAAACCTTAGACCTCTCAACTTCTTCATATCTTGATCCACCATACTAAAAACACAAAAATAGAGCTCCTTTCAATAAGTGAATTCTATGAATCCAACTCTATATTGGCTAATTCACCGATTGACCCCTAGCCATAACGGGGTGTAATTTGTGCTACACTGTGTTATGGTCACAAAAATGTTCGGATATTGTTGTCTGACTGCCGTACAAATGCACTAACTTTTGAACAAATTTTGAACATGTTTTGAGGTAAGTTTTTCTCCTTAAAAACAGAAAGGGCATTTTGAATTAGGGTTAAATAACAAGATTTTGGTTATATTTAGAGAGACAAATTAATTCAAGTCTATAATTTGTTCAAAAGTTAGTACACTTGTATGGCAGTGAGACAACAATGTCCGAACTTTTTTACAATTTATACCATGTGACAGCTAGGGGTCAATTGGTCAATTCTCTGTCTTTTCTAGCATTTTAATGATCCAATCTACTTTTTCCCTCTGTTTATTTAAAAACCATTATACTCTCAAATGCAGTCCAGACTACAGAATCCCAAACATTCAAAGAACCAATCAGTTAGATTTCTCTATTTTTGTCTGGACTGCTGGCTAGCCATATGAGAAGATACATTTAAAATATCTCAATCATAAATGCTAGTATGTACAAACCTTGCTACAGCCATAGCCCAGTTCTTTTTTATAAGTTGAATTACCATGAAGATCTTGTGGTGGATCACATTTTAAAAAATCTCTTGGGCTTGAAAACAAAACAATAATTCTAATTTAGATACAGTACATGCAGCAGTAATCAGCAAATCATGGATATACACTTATTTCAAAAAACATTGTCACAGTATTGATTGACGATTGACAATAGGAGACCACAAGGGATGTTGGTAAGTTAAACTTAAACTCATTTATTCATATGAAACACACACTCACACTCACAGGAGAACTGAAGACAGCATGGAAAGGTTTACTGTGGTATCAAGTGAAACCATGAATAAATTAATTACAATTAAAAGTACCGACATCCCTTGTGGTCTCCTATTGTCAATCGATGCTGCAACAACCTTTTTTGAAATAAGTGTATACTGAGTATACTGAATACTGAACAGTCCCTTGGCCATGTAAGTTAAACATACATGTTACCATGTATTACTGTTTAACTTACATCGCTAAGGGACTGTTCATAATTTATGTAGAGGGGGGCTATGATTTTTTTAAAGGGTTCATGATTTTTAGCATTAAATTTTTTTGGGGCAGGAAAGCTTTTGATATCACAAGGGGGTTCAGAAGAAAATCACTAAGAATAAAAATAGCATGGGGCTTAAAAAAAAAAAAATTTAAGGGAAAATGTATTTAATATCATAGCCTCCTCCTAAATAAATTATGAATGTTCCCTAAGTGAGACCATTCATTATGGTGTGGTGTGGTAAGGGGGTTAGCAGATGGTGCAGGCATACTGAAGATTTTTGATAGACATAATAAAGGGTCTGGAAAATTTTGGTAAGGAACCCAGTTCTGTGTTGCTGGTACCGTGTGGGTCAGTGGGAGCATGATCATGAAAAATACGTAAATAAATAAAATAAATGGTCTCCCCTCATTGTGAGGGAACAACAGGAACTGACAACAGACGTGTCAGTTTTACATGATATTTTTTGAAGGACTTTTACTGACTGCTATTACAGCACATATTGTTGCCATGCAGTTTACAATCATGAGTAATCTAACTAATGTATGCCTCCAAGACCAGAGATTGAACTGGAAGACAATCCCCTACTCTTATGAATAGCTCAACAGGTTCTTTAATGTCCCCCATTTACAGGTTAAGGAAGGGATGGGAGACAGGGCCTACAGTTTAAAGTCCTTATCCGAGAAGAACTGAGGGTCTAACCATTTGCAGATGTATTACAAAGGTAGCACCTTCTCCTCAGTTATTTTAAGACCCTTAGTGTAGGTCGCTTGAACCGGGGCTTGAACCCACGACCTCCCGCACAACAGACCGATGCCCTATCGGTGGCAGTTAAATGTAAAATGTCCATTTCTCTTTCTGCCCATCCCCTCCTGACAAATATTGAAAATCTGGTCCTGACCCACGACTATAAACTTGTCTCAAAGTGTGAGAAAGTTTGGAACTTTCCTCATAACAAAATACGTTCTTTTTGGTGATCATAAGGGATCATTCATTATTAATCCCGGGGAGGGGGCTGGCAAGATTCATACAGCCCTAACCCTAAACATTGTGACCCCTCCCCCCCTAAAGACAGTCATTCTCTCTTTCTATGCATGTCATTATTGTGATCCCATCATGAATTTTTGAAGGCCCTCCCTCATTCTTGCCAGCCCACCCCCTGGAATAAATAATGAATGGTTCCTAATGTATAGTATAACCAAAGCTTCATCGTTAAACCGAAATGACAAACTATAAACTTACACAAAATCGCATTTTATCAACGGTCCTCTGGGGTTAAAATCTTTATCACATGATTCATTAGCGCAACTGCTATCCGCTTCCTTTGCCCGGACTTCGAAGGACAAAAAGCTAAACAGAGCTGCAAATTGAAGAACGAAGAAAACTCCTTCCCAGGAAAATTCCGCCATGTTTGTTATAATAAAGAATATGACCCATCATGCACTGCGAATCCCTGTTAGAGACACAGAGGGAGAGGGGTACTTAAAATTCAATAATAAAATAATAAAAGATATCAAAAAGGTATGAAAAGCTTTAAAATTTTCTAAAGAAAAGTTAAGCTTTATTTCTCTCTTACAGTGTTAATAAAAATATTGTGATTTCACATTAAGAGACTTTTTTCAATGTTTTTTATTTGATAAATCATACCTCCCCTCCCCTAAAGAAACATTTGTCTTTAAAGACCAAGATGGCCGCCAAGGTTACGTGGTAAATTCTGCGTTGCTCAAACTTTTTCTGTATTATTTCGTAAAGAGGAATCTAAAAAAGACTATGGATAGGACGGTATTATTCAAGGCAAGTGTGAAGACTATTCGAACGAGAAATAAGGCGCTTGGTGTGAAAGACAACGATAAGGGATCTTCTCTTTTAGCAAGTCGAAAATCATTAGGAACTGAGTTTGGAAAACGGGCGAAAGATGTGGTGAGATTTAATTCCTTACTTTAATAATATAAATATTATATCATATATTGATAATAATACTCTTTATAAGGTTATTATATCAGCTGATAATTAAGTTATTTCTTTTCTTCACAAGTTTTAAGTAAAGTGAATGCGTTCGGTGTGTCTTTTCTTCACAGTTTGTTTATACGGCATATTAACTCATATTTTGGCTCCTTCTTCGTGTACCAGAAACTATTGTATTCTTTACCTTAATTCTTTTTCTTTCGTTGCCCAAGGGGCGGGATCAAGGATTTGGGGTAGGAGGGGAGTCACACAAGAAGAAGAAAATTGAAATTGCTCGATTGCAAACATTCCCAAGAGGATCAAAAGACAAAGGCATGGCAGCCATGTTGGTGGTACAGACAAAATGACCTAATGAGAAATCTTTTTTAAATACCACCAACATGGCCGTGATGACATAATGTGCAATCGAGCAATTCGACTTAAAAAACATGAAAGCATAAAATTTTGATTTGGTTATTAATAACTTTGGTTTTTAATAAAAATCTAGACTACATATAGTGCAAATGGGATTAAGCAGTTCACACCCGCACCCAGGGCTCTATGACTCATGCCCAAGTTATATACTTTGGGGCCAGGAAGATGCTTATATTAAACTGTATTAGCCTAGATACCGCTATTCAATTCCGCGAACGTATAGTCAAGGTCCCTTGCCTCGCATACCAGTTAGCGTGCTTTACACTACAGCAGCTATTCTACATGCATTCAGTCACACATCCCATTGTACAGCACTCACCCAAGCTTTCGCATGGGCCAGTAATAGCCGCAGCTATAATATATTCACTTATAATATGTTCATTACTAAACTCTGACAACATCTGACTAACATTCCAGGTGTGGACCCCATGACATATGCATCTCACTCTTTCTGTTGCGGGGGAGCCTCATTTTCATACCAACTGAGTATTCCACTGGAGTTAATCAAGGCACTTGACAACTGGCACTCAGACACTATCCTTATTTACCTCACTATGCCATTAACTGTTAGACTCCACTCTGCCAATATGCTATGCAAATCTATCCTAAATTCTACCTTACCCACTCACACATCACAACACACTTATTAGTCTGGGTTTGGGATATGATTGTTTATTTACATCACAATCTATGTAAGAATAATATGTTTACCTTATTGTAAGAAGAAGAATTATGTGTAACAGGTTATAGTATAATAATAAGACAAGTGAATCCCCAAACTCTGTGTCTGCACTGGTGGTTTAGAAATGTTTTCTAAGTAGAACATGACTTCCAAGGTAAGGGTGGGTCATGGGTACCCTGTAACCACCCCCTGGATCTGCCACAGTGCCCCCCTTTTTCCTCACATGCAGTGTGCACAACAATGGTTATATTTCTATAGCTCATTGTTGCCGAGAATATCGTATACACAATTAGTTAACTTGCACAATTATTCGTCATTTTCAGCCATGATGATGGACCACTAGTCTGAAAGATTAGTTTAGTATTTTATTTTAAACAACTCATGAATAATTAATGAGCAAAACACAATAGAAATCAATGACCATGAAGGAGGTTGTAATTCTCACTGATACAAAATCGTCTTCATTTGCATAAACTTTAACTTGGATTTTCCTTGCCAAACTTGATTCATTTTGAAAAAATCAGTAGAATATGAGAGGATACACCTAGACGTTGTTTAAGTAGTCTACAACATTTGCATCCATGTTGTATCAGAGTTACAATCACTTGCCTTCGGTTCGTGTTGTAACTTCTGATACAACATGGCTGCTCATGTTGTAAACACTATGTAAAACATACTTGAAACAATTATCTTTATAAAAATATGATACCTACCTACCAAGACCCACTTATTAATTTAATACTATTGTATTCTTAGTTAGGGTTCTTTATATTACAAGGTATTGTTTAGCTTCATTTTATCGTTTTCAGCTTTTGTTTCTATTAAATTACATTGACCATACTCTGGTACATGAAGAAGGAGCCCCTATTTTAATTTTAAAGAATTTAGTATTATATTATTGTCATGGTTATTATAAGCTTAAGCAGCAGTAAAACAAGACAGATAAAGTTTTTATTGATACAAGTAAAAGTTCTTTCTGATTATATTACAGCTTGTAAATATAAGAAAGCTCCGAGATTTTCTTATGGAACATCGCAAGGATTACATTGACACTGGCAGGTAATAAGCAATTATTGGATGAAGTTGAGCATGATATTGTAAATTATCAAGACTTAGTGTTGGTCAAGGACAACAATTTATGACATCAAGTGAAAACCAAAACTCAATAATTATATTATAATATTATACATTGCATTTTCATACAATTTATTCTAGTTTTATGAATCTATTTTTAAGTGCACGTTTTACACTCCAACATGATAAATCTGTTGTCTGCAAATTTTTCTACAGATAATACATTTATCATGTTGAGTTTACAGCCAATCCGAGATGAAATAGTGAGTTACATTGTAACTGTATAATAATGAAAGTTATTAGCACAAATTTCATGTATCTGTAGAAAAGTTAAATTCTGCACTTATCTCCAAAATCAAACACACATACAACAACATACATGGAGAATATTGGTTATTGGTCGGTAAGCGACTCAATAAACACCCACAGTTTATAATATTATGACAAATATTATAATATACAGTATTTCAAATGATCCTAAAATGAGAAAAACTAATGGGAAAGTGCCAGGGAGGCCAGAAAAAACCTGCCCAAAAAACCTACTTGAGGAAAAATACACAGGAAATCTGGGTCGGAACCAAGGCACAATTCCACTTTCCCCCAACCGGGATAATAATAATTGACAACTAAGTTCCGAGGGCCTAAAAGATCCGTCGACTTGGCAGACATGAAGAGTTCTGTCAGGAAAAGAGCAAACATGCACTGGTTCGGCAGGATCCAGTCCAAGGGGTATTAGGTCAATGGGTTTCTTGGACACCGTGTGTCACCATGCTGGGACAAAGTGCCATACTGCACCATGTGTCTCACCAATACTGGACAACTGATCCAGAACAGAAAACTGTCAATTGTGCCATACTGCACATCGTGCAAACACTTGAGGCCTCAACACCAAATTGGGAATGGCACCATACTGCAGTAAACACTCAAGGTCTCAACACCAAATTGGGAATGGCACCATACTGTGCTAAACACTTGAGGCCTCAGCACCTGAAGGAACAGGCGGCACTTAAATGGCCAAATTCTTCACACTAAAAGAAAAATGAAATCATCAATTTGTTCGTCTACTTATGTATCTCTGTCTTCACAGGAGTAAGAAAAATTGAAATAAACCTGAACTATAAGAACTCTGTGGGTAGCCGCTTATGTTCAACCTGAAGGGCGAAAGCCCTTACAGCGAAGCTATTTATACAAAATCACTTAACACCTCATTAACCTAACAACAATAGCACTTCTAATGACGAATTCCTCTTGAATCATGCAGAAAACAAATATCTGCTAAACTGCGTAACGCAGATATTCAATTAGGATATTTGCACATCATGCCATTGTGGCTATGTTGTTACCTAGTCAAAACAAAGATTTCTTACAACTGCTTTTTTTTGTACCACCAACATGATGTGGCTGCCTTCTTGGCAGAATTCAAGTTGAGAAAACCTTATCTCTTGTTCCTTAAGATCGTTGAGTGAAATGTCAAACATGACAGATGCTGAACGAGATCAGATTGACAAAGATGCAGAAACATTTATGAGAACATGTAATGCCTCCATACAAGCTCTTAAGAATGAAGGTAAGCATTGGTAAATCATTAATTAATTAGTGGGGCACCATTAGGGTTCACAGCCTTTTTAGGTCCACAACAGGTATGTCAGAATGCAAGATCTGACTTAATTTTGGCAAGCTGAATTTGGGATGTGAACTAAAAATGTTAAATAATAACTGAAGTTAAGGTGGGATTGGGAATGCTTCAAATAAATGGACAGGATGATGTAATTATAAGAAAATATAAGCAGGATGGCAGGATTCCAGAACCCTATTGTAGACTGAGTTTTATGGAACTAAGAGATTGTTTGGAATCTGCAAGACTAAACAAAACAAATTTATAAAAAATTGAATGAATGAATGAATAAATGAACAAAATATGAAAAAAGACATTTATACTAAAGTTATGATAGAGGAAAAAGGTCAGGGGTTGCCAGAAGTTTTCATTCTGGGTCCTATGCGTAACTTTTGCTTGAATTTAATATTTGTCTATTATATATTAGCATCAAACCTAACAGGCTCAGAACAGGTCAAGACACACAGGGATGCTGTTGTGGAATTGTTGGAGAAATATTTAAAAGGTACAGTGTCTAATTAATGAACTGAAACAAACTACTGGTAATTGAAGTGATCAAGTTATAGCCTGAAGAAACAATTGCTTGTCATCAGCTGTTTACACCTAACAAAGGGTGGCTGTTTCCTTAAGCTAGGAAAATAGTTGTAATGTTATCCAAGAATAATTAACATTAGAGTTCATTATTTGTGACTAATTTTTGAAAGTTATTTTAGTTGTTTGTAAGCTCTACAGTGAACAAAGGGCAATACGAGTCAAAAGAGTTGTGGACAAGAAAAGAATGTGAGTCATCAAAGTTTGGCTTTCTATTCAAGATTGATAGTTTGATTCTTGTCTCGCCACTTGTGTTGTTTTTCTTAGGCAACATTACCAGGAGTTGGGAGCTTCTGGGGAGTGAGATAGAGCAGATTTCCTATGACTGTGAAAAGCATGGCACAGTTGATGTCATGAGTGCCTTGCCACAAGCATGTTTTCTAAAATTCTGACATGCCTTGACCATGTCATAACTATGTTCGTGCTGCAAGCTTTTCTCAGTCACATGAAAATTGCTTTCAAGCCTCCTTAAATTTATTTATTTTTGATGATCATCCCCACCCTTTTTACATGGAAGTACCCCCCACTCCCCGATGGCAAGGTTAGAGCAGGTTTCAACTGGTATATACACTAAACTGGTATATACACTAATCCCAGCGAGGTCGGAAATTAATTTTTCCGAATTTCTTTCCAAGGGTCTTTCGCCCGGAATAACCTCATTTCTAAGCACTATAACTTTCCATTATTTCTATTTCATATACACTAACAAAAATGACCCTGAAATCTTTATATACGGTAGCTAATATATTTATGACAGTAAGTTGACCCAGAAGAACAGACCTGATAGAGTAAAGATTGGAATGAAAATGAAAATATGATGTAAGATGTTGCTATGACAACAATAGAACACTTCAAATGTAAGCAAACTTTTTCATTTAAAAAATTGTAGTTCAAAAACTGTTTGGTAAAAATCTTTTAAAATTGGCTTAATTTAACTTTATAACTCATTCTTTGATTTGAACAAAAAAGAAAAAATTTTGTAATGGGGAATTCTCAAAGATCGATGAAGGATGTTAATTTATTTTAGGATGTTAATTTTTTCTTAGCACTTAGGATCCCTTAAATAAAAACCACATGGAAAGTTTAAAGAAATTTTGCTGACAGTTTTAGAGTTATGTTACTTAGTTTGAATGTGAGATTTTTGGAGACAAAATTTTTATTTTGCAAGTTCAAATGATTTTGCATACATCATTAAGAGCGTGCGCATGAAAACTGTTTCAAGCCTCCTTAACCACTAAAAGAGGGGAGTTTGGGTGTGGTCCTGGTTTAATTATAGCCCTAAAAGATACCAATTTGAAACACAAGATAAATCATTTACAGGAAGTGTCAGTAATTATATTGTTGGCATTACACGACCTGGTTCCTGCCAACTAATTGATAATTTGCGGTGGTGCCTCTGTGTGACGTCATATTCTCAACACGTGATCAGTCAAGTATCTTGACTCCATACATTACTTTGTATTTCAACTGGCAAAATATCTTATTATTGTGTCTATGTACACATATATAAATACATCTAGTACATATAAATACAATGAACTAAAAATTAAATACAAGTTTCACACTATTTAAGATTTCCCCATTGACTGTAAAATTTTTTCAGTTTTTCCCTTCTTCATGCCACGTTGGTCAGAAATGATTACTTGATCTGATGTTGCTACAATTGGACTAGGCCTTACCTTTTGCCTAATTGATAATTCATGGCAGTAATTACCAAAGGCTAATGTATTTATATTGTCTTTAGATCAAGATTGCAACCAGAAAATACAAAACGAAAATCTAATTTCCTTCATGAATCAGAACAGGAAAGTGATGAAAAACCAGAATCAACAAGTGAAGGTACCTCTACTTAGGAGGCAAAATTAATCCCTTAACTTCTTACTATAACTGAACATTATACAATAGTTAACAGTGCATAAAGGCTTGTTTAAATGAATCTAACTTGTTGGACTGACTTCATCCAACATTGTTGGAGGATGATGTTCAAATGAATCCAACAAGTTGTGTTTATTGAGGGATTCTGGTATGGAGCAAGTAGTGACAAGATGCTACAGGTGCAATTGTGGATTAGGAGAGCTAAAAAGGGATATTTAAATAATATCGTGAGAGAATTAATGCTTGAAGACACAGCAACATGTAGAGAGGTGATGCAAAATGTCCTTCAAGGACTTCAAAGTAATACTGGGATAAAATCTCCAAGGTTACAGTACAAAGAAACAAAAGGTGTGCGTGTGCACATCTAGCAAATGAATTCAACATGTAATATGGTTTGTCCATCATAAGAACAATAGAAATGATGGACAGTGTTGGATGAAAAGTTTGACCCAAATCAAACTTCATGAAACATTGTTCAACGAGGTGTTCAAACAACCTAACATGGTTGGATGATGTTGGTATAACATGTTGGATTCGTTTAAACGGGCCTTAACTTTTGATAATTTTCATTCGAAAATTCAGAAGTTCAAGTCACACTTCAGAAATTCACAAAGAACTTCATTGGTGAACTGTGAACTTACAGTACTCTTAAACAAGTTCAGTAGTTTGTTAAAATCAACTTAAGGTTAAGTGCTTTGCTTAAGGATGGGTTCAAGGAGAAAAACAAGTACAATTCGCAAAAAAGAGACTGAGTATCTCAGGAATTACTGAATAGGCCTCTTTACATTGAGTGTAATGTTTTCCCATCACTTCAGATCGTGTCATTCTCTTGGGTTTTATTTCTTTGTTTCTCAGAATTGCTTGAGAAGATACATTTAATATGTATGAGCCCCAAACAAAGAGTCTTATTCCCAAGAGGATGACACATGGTCTTGAATGAGAAAACATTATGCCCAAAATAAAAAAGGTGTATTTAGGTGTGAAGTTGAAATGAAGTTCACCAATGAAGTTCATTGTGAACTTTTGAAGTAGGACTATAAACTGAAATTTGGAACTTCTGAACAAGCGTCAGGACTTACTTTTCAAAAGTTATATGAAACCCACTATAATATATTGCATACTGCATTCAAGTGAGTGAGTGTTTTTATTATTACTAGACAGCCAAAAGGCTTTTGATGACTTTCACCCACCCTTTGAAGAAGAACAACAACTTTCACCAGATGAAGTTCAGATGGTAATAGCTACTAGTTTCATAAAATCAATGTCTGGGTCAAAATCAGGGGCAGCGCAGATGGGGGGCTGAAGCCACCCCCACTTTTTACTAGAATGACATACATGCTCTACTATCAAGCGGTAAGGGATTTACTAAGCTAGCCCCCCCCCCACTTTCAGAATTGCTCCGCCGCTCCTGAAAATTAATGAGCAGAAATTGTAATTTACTAGGGGTGGATCTAGGAGTTTACTAGAAACTAGTCAAAATATTTGACAATTTATAAACATTCAAATAAGCAAAATGAACTACAAAAAGATCTGCCTAATTTCTCATCTTTATCAGCCACAGGGATCCTGTGTAAACTAGTCAAACTGATCACTATTAGATAAAAGACAACCTTTTGTCTTTGGAAACTAGTCAAACTTGCTAATGATTGGCTAATTTTGGAAGTAAACTACTCATGAATTATTAATTTAATATTAATGAATATTAATGAGTGCATCTCCTGGGTTCTTGCCTGTGTAAAGATGGAAACTATTCAGCATAAAAGCTAGATCTGCCCCAGCCTGTTTACCAACTTCCTTTTATTGCAGTTTGAACAGGAAAACAAGAAACTTTTTGAGGAAATGAACAGCCTAGTGGATGAAGTCAGGTAAAATTCTTTCATAAAATCATGTTTAGATATTAACGTCAAACTGAGAACACTTAAAATACATCTGGAATTAATGTTGAGCATTATGTTCTGACCAATTGCATTTGAAATTAATTAGAAATGAATTTATTCTCACATGTGATGGGTCAGAACATGCTTATCATTCTGGACACATTTTAAGTGTTTTCTTAGTTTGACTGTAAGTTAGGAATGATCAGGAATACATGTAGGTCTAAGAGCATTCATTGTTTTGCTGTTTCTCTTGATTAAATTGAAGACAAATTGAAGGTAGAGTTGTGGAAATATCAAGATTACAAGAGATATTCTCTGAGAAGGTTTTGCACCAGGTGAGTTATAAAAATTGGGTTTAGTTTGAATCAGGGTGATGATTGTGGTGGTAATTTAAAGGTTAATACTTGATTTATTAATAGAAATTATGTCTCTTATCCAATTCTTTTAATACTTGTAGGCCAATCAAATTGACAGAATACACGAGACGTCTGTTGGCACAACACAAAATGTGAAATCAGGAAATGAACAAATAAGAGAGGTGAGATACTACTAATTCATCCCACTAGGTTTTACATAATGTGCATGTACCTAGCCTTAAATAATTTAGCTATAACATTTGTTACAATTTACACCCCTTAATTGCAACCTGTGTTTTTTTTTTAAAAAAAGAGCAATCTTTTGGATTTTATACTCTACAGGCTATAAAGAATAATGCAAGCTTCCGTGTCTGGATATTGTTCTTCCTGGTAATGTGTTCATTCAGTCTCCTCTTCCTGGACTGGTACAGCTAAGAGCACAAATTTAGACTACACAGATAAATCTATCTAAATTAATAAATTAAACAAAGCATAATGTAATCACAAAAACATTAACATATTCTTCATATTATTAAAGAAAGAAATAAGAATAGGTTCACACTATTTTATTAGCTAAATCTGTTAACCACACATTTGGAAAATTCTATAATTTAAGTTAATTTAATTTACAAATTGAAGAGTTCTGTGAATGCATTTGAATTTTTGACAAACTTTTTGACAAAACCTATGAAACTCTTCACCCCATACAGAGGGAGAGGGGGTTTATGTTACAACTGTTAGAAGTCTGGTTTGCTGTTAAGAAAGAACAAAACCATTAAAAATTCCAAACAGGTTTTGTCTAAGATTGTGAGCTACAGCAAATATATAATATGTGCAGTCAAGACTAGATGTCAATTCATTATAAGTTATGCTATGATAAATCTCATTATCAAAATTAATGGTTTCTTAGACGACCTTGAGTTTTTGATTCCTTTCACAGATTAATCTTTAACTTGTTCTGTTGAACAAACCGTTGAATTTTTGGCCTTTTTCTTTAAAAAGCAATATTTTACTTTGCCATTCTTTTTGACAATATTACTTTAAATTATGTACAAAATGATTATTTCTAATTGCCCCACTAATAATCTTCAACAAGGGAAAAGGTTTGTTTAAAATATTGAAAGCATAGAATGTCCACATTGAAAAATGCATTTTATGTTATATATTCAAAGTTAATAATACATAATTATGTAAAGTGAAATGATGAAAGACAATTTAAATGTGCCTGTATTTGCAACTGGATGCCCACTAAGTACTAAAATTCAGAACAAAGCTGTGCAAGGATTCTCTGTGCCATTTGGAACTCCACTAAAGCCCATCCATGACATCCAGAAGTTAAGAAAGGTGCCATAAGATCTTCAAGCATGGCTAACTGTGGCCATAAAGAGGCAGCTTCAAAAGGTTCTAATTGCAACATCATCAAGACCAAAAGTGGCAAAAGATCTTCAGCTGTAACTGCTGTGGAAAGTCTGTCAACTTCCTCACGTGAGCGCAACTCAGACACTTTATCAGCAATTTTTCTTAAAGAAGCTGTTAAGCACTTCAGCTTAGCAACTGGGCTTGTAACTTTAAAGACATCTTTCATGTTCTGCAGTGCAGGACCAAAGTGATCCTCAAAAGTATCATTCTTCTGGAGTTCTGGAGTTGGGCTTTGGTTGTTACTGGAATGGTTGATTTCACCATAACTCTTTGATTGTCTTCTTTGAAGAGATTCCCTTGTTGGTTTCTCGTTAGTGTCCCATTTGTCTATCAGATCGCCAAGTGACACTTTGGAATTCTGAGGAGCACTGGTACTGAGATGAGGACCACATGAGGAGGATTGTGGTCTGGGTCTTTTTCTGCTGTTTGTTGGATCTGGTCCATCTTCTTCATCTGACTCCTCACTAGAGAGCTCAAAATTAAAAGTCCTTGACCGCTCTCGGACTGTGTTGATGAAAAAGCTTCTGACACTGACGCAGTCAGCCAATTGTTCTTTGTGGCTATTTAACCTAAAAGGAAATTCTATTTCAAGACCATCCAGGTCATCCTCCATATCCTCCTCAAAACCCATTTCAGAATCTGAGAAATGACAGCCATTTTCAAGCCTGACAACTTGTGAACTTAACTCTTCAATTTTTACTCTTTGCTCAAAGATCTCATGCCACCATTCATCTTTCATGGGAAGCTTTAAGAGCTTAATGGGAAGCTTCTTTAGTCTTTTAATGTCAGTTTCTAGATTTGCAACATGCTCATGATGAGCAAGTTCATAAACACATTCAATAAAATCATGTTCTTTTTCATAAAAGCAATGCTCATATGCAAGTCTTAGTTTCTTTTGGAACTCTGCACCTTGGTTGTTAAACTGCTCTCCAAGAAGCCCAGTTATGTCAGCTAAATGCTTGAAGATTTTCCTTTTGATGTCACCAAGTCTATTCCTGTAAGACTCAACCATGAAATCATTTAAACTACATGCATCATAACTCCCTCCAAGTTGGTCTTCAGGTCTCACATTTGATTCTATTCCAAAGTGCTGGATGTTTGCATCCATCATACAATCACTACTCAGTTTACCCAGGTCTATTAGCTCTTTACACATTGCACTTATTTCTGAACAGAAGCTTGTAAATGAAATGCCTATTGGATGGTCAGGGTTGTAGACGATGGTTGCCACTCGCTCACTGAGCTTTTGCCACTCTGGATACCAGGCATGTTGAAGAACTGCAATCAGTGAAAACATCATTTGTTTGCAATATTATTGTATAATACTAATATTAAAAACATTCAATTTAAAATTTACAATTTCTTATAATTCGTGGACTTAGAAATCAAAGAACGTCACTTGTATCTGTGATAGATATTCTGCAATGGAAATCTGTTCTTAATTAGTAGAACATTTGGCAAACAAAACACTCCCTTGCATGTTTAAAAAAAATCATCATACCTTTAATAAAGTAGGCATAAAACAGTAACTTTGGAGATGTTGTGGGGCATTGGGCAAATTAAAATGCACCAGTGCAAATATACTGCACATTGTATTTTATAAAATAAAACAGTCATGAAGTACCTTCAGGTTAGATTTAGGGTTAGGAAAGACTTTGTATTTTATAAAATAACCCATCATTGGCAACGAAATCCTCATTAGCACTGGTAAAGCATAGGACTTTCATTCCAAAGGTTGAGGTTCTAGGCTCATTCTACTCAAGGAAAGTCAAAAAAAGTGGAAAAAATGTTGTTACTGTAGTTAGTCAGGTAGACTTGGGTTAGGGAGGGGAGAGGAAGAAAAGAGAATGGAGGTGTGGCGAAAAGATAGCTTCCAAGCCCTTGTTTTTTAACTGAATCCATTTTATTAGTTTAAAAAAATTGCACTGGTGCATTTTAATTTGCTCCATGCCCCAGAGATCAGAGATCTTACCATCAGTTGCTCTTGCACCTTGTAAATCAGCATCATTAGCTTCTGCGAACCCACGAGTATGAATGTCATTCAGAATTTCATCAAGCATTTCACGCACGCTCAATGCACAATTCTGTAATGAAACAATGTTTTAAAAGATATACTGTAGAAAATTTCAAATAACTATGCTCAAAATGGTACCCAACTGAGAGGTGGGAAATGTGGAAATTAATGAGATACCGCCATCTGGTTAGCTCAGTTGGTAGAGCATAGGTCTCGTGCGGGAGGTCATTGGTTCAAGCCCCAGCCGGACCACCACTCAGGGTCTTAAAATAACTGAGAAGAAAGTGCTGCCTTTGTAACTACATCTGCAAATGGTTAGACCTTCAGGTCTTCTCAGATAAGGACTTTAAATTGTAGGCCCTGTCTCCAATCCCTTCCTTAACCTGTAAATGAGGGACATTAAAGAACCTGTTGAACTATTCGCATAAGAGTAGGGGATTGTCTTCTGGTTCAATGTCTGGTCTTGGAGGCATACATTAGTTAGATTACTCATGATTGTAAACTGCATGGCAACAATATGTGCCGTGATAGCAGTCAGTAAAAGTCCTTCAAAAAATATCATGTAGGCCCTGTCTCCAATCCCTTCCTTAACCTGTAAATGGGGGACATTAAAGAACCTGTTGAACTATTCGCATAAGAGTAGGGGATTTTCTCCTGGTTCAACAGCCTATCCCAATTTGGAGGCATAACACACTAGTATTAATTATCCACTCATGATTGTAAGCTACGTGATTGTAAGCTACGTGGCTGTCATTGGTGCCTCAATATGCAGTATTATGATTGTATTATGTCTTGAAAGGTTTTTAATGAATGCTCATGAAGAATAGTTTTTACAATAGCGACAAGCTGCCTAACAGTCCTAGAAGCAAACGTGTCTGATATCACAGACAAAGTCCCGTATGTGACAACTGGAAGTGGCTGTTCCTAGACATGTTCTAGTCTAATATATAACAGATTGTAAACTGCATTGAGACTTGTGTGAAATGCGCTATATGAGTACCCCATTATTATTATTCGTTGTTTAACATGATGTTCTGGCAGTTGTCATTGCCATCGTTTCTTCTGTTAGGCGAGTCACAACAAATGACCAAAGGCTAACAGAATGATCTCTCCTTCACATTTCCAATACTTTCCTCAATATCCTCGCAGTTCCCAACAAAGTAGTCTTTTGCATCACTCCAACATTGTATGTTATCCCCAACTTTTCAATCCACCTATCAAATTCTTTACTGACACTTCCAAGGGCTCCTATCACTACTGGTACAACGTCTACCCTTTTAAGTTTCCACAATCTTCCAATTTCTCTTTTCAAATCCTGATACTTTTCCACTTTTTCCCTTTCTTTCTCCCCAACTCTTACATCATCATCATTATTATTATTATATTATATAGATATGGTCATTGCATCACTGAGTAAGTAGCCCCTTGGAGATTGTTCCTTAAAGCTGGACTGATGAGTACCCCATTATTATTATTATTATTATTATTATTATTATTATTATTATTATTATTATTATTATTATATAGATATGGTCATTGCATCACTGAGTAAGTAGCCTCTTGGAGATTGTTCCTTAAAGCTGGACTGATGAGTTGCCAATACTCACCGTGAGATCCAAGTGGGTATGAGGTCCGACTACACAATTATTAACTCACTTTATTGAACTAAAGTTGGATCCCACATAAAATTGAAATAGTCATCAAATGCATATACCTTTTGTTGAATAAATTGGCTTCGATCAGCTTTGAGTCTTTGTACAGCCTCTCTCTTTGCAATATAATCATCTATAAGTACAGAAGGGAGAACTTCCAGGTTTTCTGGTATTTCATTTTGAGCATTCACTAACACTTCTCGGGCAGTTACAAGCAGTTCAAGTTTGTTGTGAAGAAAATTCCTGCTCTCCCTTGCCTGATAAAGTCGGCCATTTGAATCTGCACTTTGTTCAACTTCTAAGTGTCTCTTAGCACTTTCCACCTCATCTTGTGCCCTGTCAATCTTGAGAAAATTAAACATCAATGATGAGTTAAGGTGACTGGCTACTACTGGATTTTATATTTAACTTTTTTAAAAATTTTTTGGAGGAGAAAATCTTGTTAGCTGAAGTGAGTAGGAAAAAAAGTAAAGTTCAAAGGATAATAGATGTATGAAGGCAATATTTGGACAGATGTTAACTAGTATATCCTTCTACAACATAACATGAATAACTTTAAGATAAGAAGATGAAAGTACCTGGATTTGGCATATTTTGTTCAACCAATGCCTGGAAAACGCCCCATCAAGTCAAGCAGAAATTCGTATAAAACTTCACTTTTTCATTAAGTTTTAATGTTTACTTGAAAAATTTTGATATGACATAGATTTTTAGGAACTTTTTCAAATAAGCACATAAAAAGTCCCCTGCAAAATTTGAGGCTTTTACCTTCTTGAAGTTCAAAACACGTATGATTCAATCTTTTTCAGTAAAATTCCAAAGGTTACCATGGTAATTTGGTGTAAATTATGCACATACATGCTTGTGGGCTCAGAAACTCGATTGAATAGTAGCCACCACCTTAATTGGGTTGTAAATTAGCATGGGGAGGTGATGATGAACTAGGTGAGGGTAGTCATCAAAGAGGGACCAGCAAAATTTCAATTCCCCCACCGAAAAAAAAAACAGTCTATACATATTAGAGCTTTTAAAGGAATTGATACAGATGCCAAGTCAGGGTTCCCAGTCATTTTGAAAAACTAAATTCCCTGACTATTCCCTGACTTTTCCCTGACTAAATAACAATTTC
>WUAP02202328.1:0-21054 GCA_015163945.2 Stichodactyla helianthus | reverse complement strand
TTTACCCATGATCCCGTTCAGGCTAGTCGCGTAGTCGCAGAGCCAGTTAGTGACAACGTTTTTTCAAAAGACTGTATTTCTCTTTTTTCACGGTGTTACAGATTTCCTTTTCAGTATTGGTTATTATATTCATTACACACCGACGCAGCCTATACTAGTTTACTCGCTAGTTTCCATTTATATGTAGAACTGTTGATGTACATATTGGTCGAACATAAGTCTAGTTAACTATAAAAACCGTGCTGATCCAAGGAGTACACTCTATCCTGATAGCTTTAGTCTAATAGACTTCTTCCAAACTTGCTACATTGACTACGAAGCAAGTGTTTGGAGTCGAGGTTGGGGTCATTGTTTTCTTCCTCGACTCGGTACCATTGTTTCGTACTCACTGAAGCGTTTTGGGGCGGATCGTTGTCTGGTGATTACTTTTTAAGGTACCGATATATCGAAGGTTTATGGTAAAATTTACTGCACTGGTTTGATCCTTGGGTTAAAGCTGGATCAAATTGTCAATAGAAATGGAAATTCGTTGAACACATTTTGGCTACATGTTATGTCTCTAGCTGTCTCTCACACAATGTTTTCTATGCATATTTGTACCGTTAATGATGGAGTAGTGTTCCTTCCATGTCTGAACTGAAACAAGTTTCAAGGACACTTTTTCTTTAAGTTGTTGTAAGTATTCCTGATGCTGTGAACATCAAAGAATCCACAGTTATCACATTTCACATGCTGTACCAGACCTCCAGGTTTATCAATCCATGAAATAATGTCATCACGTGATCCAAAGCTTGTTGTGTACTTCTCGAGGTCATCCAGGGTATAGCCGTACTTTATGTGGTTGTACACCTCACCTGGACTTGAAAATCCGATGGATGGTATTTTCTGTCTCGTACCAACGATTTTGGCTAATCCACCACCCAGCGAGTGCCCAACTA
Source organism: Stichodactyla helianthus (assembly GCA_015163945.2). Lineage (NCBI taxonomy): Eukaryota > Metazoa > Cnidaria > Anthozoa > Actiniaria > Stichodactylidae > Stichodactyla > Stichodactyla helianthus. The sequence continues at coordinate 20,116 of WUAP02202328.1, read as the reverse complement.
AGACGAACTCCTCATTTTGGTTGTCCTTGATTTCTCTCTCTATGTATTCTTCTAACTTTTGTACGTACGAATTACGATAGTAGAAGTAGTAGTCCATGACTGATGCTAGTCCCACGCAGTGTGAAACAAATATATCTGGTACATTTTTAATGGAGAAAGCCCCAAAAAATATCTGGAAAATTGCAATCTCGTTCCAGATTTTTAGGTTTTCAAGCCAATCCCTCCCGTCAGATGTACCTCTTATGCCAATAACGTGCACCTTTTGATCAAAGCTGCGAATGTGGTAGAAGGAAGGTTTCTTTGGATTGACAGACTCAATCTCCCACTTGATACCGCGACCCGCGAAACTATCATTCAGTAAAGCACTGATGATGGCCTCGTTCCCATTGTTCTCAATCTTGTAAGCCAAGTTTGCAAGGAATGCCATATTAGTGATTGATAGCTCCAGCTTGCTCCATTTCTTGCCACATATTGAGTACCCAGGAATTTTAGCAGAATTTTGTGTGTCACGTCTTTGTTTTGAGGCTGAGTTTTTGATTGGAAGGTCAAGCTGGCACTGTGGACCGCATTGATAATGCGTCATAGAGGACAATACGATCAACGATACATATATGCATACCATGAACGAGAAAACGCCAAACTTCAAGACAAAACCAGATTCCTTTTCCCTACTGCCCCTTTTACGAAGACAATATAAGATTACAAGCGAAACAATTGGACAAAGAACGGAGAAAGCAATAGCTGTCGCAGTTGCTTTAGAAAGGCCATAGACAATAGAAGCACCGATAGCGATTATGAGAAATGAACAAATTCCGATACAATAGCAAATATTCCAAAAAGATTTCATAGTATTCAGAGGAAAGATTTTAGTGTTACGCTCTGTATACACACAAAAGATGAGAAACACTGAGCAAAAAAGGGTCAAAATGAAAGTTTTGATGTAAATCAATAACATTCCTCCTGCTAGAGTCGAAGATGCTAGTCCAATAATCAAGTCAACCAGAAACAAAGAAAATCTTAGGCGATCATACTCGAAACCATTTCTTATTCTCACAACATCAACAACATCCCAGAAAAGAGACAACATGTAAAGAGAGTTGAAAGCCAACGAAAGTAGAAGCAACAATGTACTAATAAAATACAGGATGTGTAGTGCAGAGTTCCTCTTGGTCGACAAGGCATCTAGAGTCAGTTCATTCATAAGGTTAATGATGTACCAGACCATTGTGAAGAAGATGATCACGAAGAACACACTATTCCAGACTTTAAGACCCTTGACCAGTAATTGGCACAGCTTTTCCAGTAGGGACGGGAAAGATGTACCGCAACATTCGGAAAATTTTTCCATAAACTACAAGGGGGCAAAAGAAGCTGGTGTTTATAAATCAGTTTAGTAAAAATTATTCATATCTCTGAAAAACGCGGCAAATTTTGAAAGCTATACTATAATTATAATAATGATATAATAATAATAGTAATCACTATTCTTGATATTTAGTGATCAAAAAATAATATAATTTTAGGGTATTTTTAAATAGCTTGGTCCTCTCAAAAGCTGTTAAACTGCGATTGTTGGATGTTAGGTCAGTATGCCATTCTGCATTCTGGCGGTTAGCCTATGTACTCCTGTTTACTCTCATCAAATAAGGAAGGCTAACATACAGTGTTTTTGATACATATCTTTGAAAAAAAACCATGCTTTTCTAAAACTTTGCGTCGAATATTCAGTACCTTTCTTTTAGCACTGACGCTCCTTAAAATTTGATCGATGAATTGTGTAGATTAAAGTCTTGTTCAAACGGAGTGAAGTCACAAAACCCGTGAAATAGATATTAGACTAATACGCGTTAGTAGACCCTAATTCCATTGTTTTCTTTTGTATCTGTTTAACTATTACACCTTAACAAAAAAGTAATTTTTATTTCATGGGTTTTGTAGTTTCACTCTAGTTATCACGCGCACGTAGCAACAGAAATTTGTAAGTTAGTTTCTATGTACAGTACCTTCTCCTTTCGTTCCTCTTCCTTTTTCAGAGTTTCTTCGTCAGGACGGAACAATTTTAGCAAAACTGGCTTCAGTAAACGCCACAAAACATAGAATAACAGCCCTAGAACACCAATAACCCACCTAGCAAGGATGGTGAACATATCTACGGCAAGCTGTTAACTTTTAGAATATTCGGCTGTGTGTGCCTATGTGTGCCTATGTACTTCTACGAACTATATGTTGACATAGTTCCTAGAATAACACAGATTGGACTGGACTGAGGGAGTTGGGGAACATTTTAAAAATCCATTAGTATGGTGTATACTAAGCATCAACAGCGGGCCTCTGCGAAATTCTTTTTTGAGATCTCAAGAATTAATTAAACACTATTTCGGAGGTGGTTGCATTCTTAAATGGAGTGAGAAGATGTAATGATGGTCGCCTAAATTCAAGTACTGTTACAGCGCGACGCGCAAAAGTATGACCACTTTTAATGTTTCGCATACTTTTATGCACGGGATTTTCCCGACAGACGAGCTATTACTCGCCATATTTGGTAAAACCAGACAGCTTCTTATCTAAATATGTCACTTTAACATACAAAATCCCGTGCACAAAAGTATGCGAAACATTAAAAGTGGTCACACTTTTGCGCGTCGCGCTGTAATGCGTTATGGATAAATCAAACCAACTTGTTGACCTAGAATACACTGTGTCATACTTAGAAGCAATCGATATACACCAAATAACGTCGGGTTCAGAAGGTTAAATCATAGAAAGTAAGACCGAAAGGGGTTATGGGTAAGTACTTTGTCAGGTCTATATTATATGCGTAGGATACTTTTTATTGTTACAACTCTTGAACATTGCTTCGAAATCTCAAAGAAAGCAATATTCGAGAATTATAACGATGCTCAACGCATATTGAACTATTTACCCAGAATCCTTTCCTGTCTTACCTTCTATGATTTAACCTTTTGAACCCGACGTATTTTCAATTGGTGTATGCATCAATTTACACCTCTTATTAACCGAGAGGACCGTACCGTACGTCAGAATACTCATGAATAATTAATGAGGCAAAAACAATAAAAATTGGAATCGGCATGAAAGGAGATTATATATTTCATACAGTATCCTGATTTGCATAAACTTTAAAGCTGATTTTCTCAGCCAAATTCACATGTATGTTCAAAATTTTAGTAAAACACGACTAGCTAATGTACAATTAGACTTCAAAATTCTAGAAAACATCACGGTCGCGGCAAGGCACGCTTATGGCACTGACCATGCTGCGACTTTTTCAGTCATACGAAATCTGCTCTATAATAAGCAATATACAATATGCGTGGTGATGCTGTATCTGATCTACAATATCGCCTGTGGCTCGATGTTGTATGCCATGTGGTATTGTATCAACTTACGGACCACCAACTGGCCAATGAGAGCGTGAAATTACCTTGCCATATAATAGTTTATTGAACATTTGATAAAATTTCAATGCGAAACTTCAGTTAATGAAGTTTTGACATAATGTTTTGTTTGAAGAAATGATATCCAAGGTAATGTATCACAAGGCTTTTAGCCAATGAGAGCGATCGTTACATCGTAGTTAATGTATCACAAGCGTTGTGTAATGTATCACGAGCCAATGAGAGCGTGCGTTACATCGTAGTTATGTTATATGATCGATCTAGCTGCTAGTCTACTAATATCATTTTAAAAAGCGGACTGTCTTGCAGTATTTTGGTCGTATGCCTTCATTATGTTGGACGTAGTTATTTTGAATGATAGTAAAGAATTCTGGTTTGCAACTACAGTATAATATCTTTATTAAAAAAATAAACTTGCTTTCTTTAAGGTTCTACCCGTTTTTGTCTTGTCCCATCTTGCTTATCCCCGGGCCATTTCGTCATAAATAGTCTTTCAAATGCATCTTTGGGTTTGTCAGAAGGACAAGGAATGCTACTAGTCACGTGACATTTCTCTTTCAGCTCACAGTACGTTTTCCTGATGCTGTGACAATTCAAAATCCCACTGTTATCACACTCCACATACTGAACCAGGCCCCCAGGTTTGTCAATCCACGTTACAATGTCATTTTGTGCTCTGACAGTGGTAGTGAACTTCTGAACGTCTTCAAGCGTGTAAGAAAACTTGACATGATTGTAGACTTCTCCTGGGCTTGAAATTCCTATTGCCTGTACTTTGTTTCTACTTCCAATAATCTTGGCCACCCCACCACCCTGCGAATGGCCAACGAGGAAGAACTCTTCAGTCGAGTTTGTCGTTTCTTTCTTTACGTATTCCTCAAGTGCTTGGAAGTAGTAGTTATATTTGGCGCGTTGAAAAAGGTAGTCAAGACAGGCAGATTTGGCGATGAAGAAGGCTACAAACTCAAATGGTAAGTGTTGTACCGGTAGGAGTACAGAAATCATTTGGAAGACTGCAATCTCGTTCCAGATTTTAAGGTTCTCGAACCAGTCTCTGGCATCCTTGGTGCCTCGAATACCTATAACATTGACTTGTTTTGTTTTCTCACGAATATGAAAAAACAGGGGTCTCTTCGGGTTGACGGACTCAACCTCCCAGTTAACTGAACGGTCCAGGAAGTAATCGTTCACCAAAGTACTAATGATGGTCTTGTTTCCCTTTGGATCGATCTTGTAGGCAGTATCAGCGAAGAATGCCATATCAGTGATCCCCAAACCCAGGCGACTCCACGTTTTCTCACAGATTGGGTAACCAGGACTGACAGCTTTTTCCAGTTTGTAATAAAACAAATTTTTGTCCTTGACTGGGGGCCCTAGCTGACATTCCTGACCACACGAGATGTTAATGTTAGCGGCCACGATAACAATGACAAGATATATTGCGGATATCAATAGGAACACTTTCTTCTGTATGACAAAAACCTTTCCCGCTTCTGTTTCTTTCTTTCCTCGTAGAATAAGGTAGACAATAAGGCAATGCGTAAAGAATGGAAATAGAAAGGCGAAGGCGAGTGCTCCTGTTGTCGAGGCACCAACAAGCTTGAAGGAAATGGGAGTAAGGATTGAAAATAAAAGTAATACTAAAGACGACACGTAAACAGAGGCTATCTGATCTAATGTTAGGTCAGAAACGTTTTCTTTATACAAGAAGATCACAAGTAAAAGAGAACATAAGATGGACAGTATGAAAGCAATCAACCAAGAGACAATCAAACAGTCAGAGAGGAAAGCAACGAAGCCTGATTTTGCAGTGTGTGAAACACTAGACCAGATTCCCGCCGAGACGAGAACAATCGAGAAAAGAACAATCTTGATATTGGTGTACTTAATTGACGACTTGTACAGAACGGCACATGTGACCTCCCAGAACAGAGATAAGACGAAAGAGGCGTTGATGATGGCGCAAACAAGCAGGATGAACAGACAAGCAGAGTAGAAATTCTTCCTGTGTAAGGAGGAGTCCCCTGTTGGGGTGATCATTTCAAGAGTTAGTTCTAATGCGCAGTTGATGCCAAGACTGAATGCCGTGACAAAGAAACAAAGAAAGGAAAGAGACACACTGATGTGACTCAGAAAAGAAATGGCGTAGAATGCTTGGCGAACAATGATCCAAACAGTCCCTGTCTTGTCTGGAAAAATCTAAAAGAAAAAAGAAAAAAGAAAAAAACTATTTTAACAAATGGATGAAATTGGTGAGATTGATACGGCCACTCAAATATTTTTTCTTGATAGCTTTCAAGAATCGAGATGTAACGGTTTTAGTTTGACTGTTGTCTTTTAAAAGTATTTTCCTAATTGTTTGAGCCGCGTAAAATGTACATCTCGCAAGTGAGGTAGTTTGTAAAACTCAGTAACGGCCCGGTTTGCGTGACTTAGGTCAACAGGGCCGCTGCCGTGACAAGTCGCTGAAACCAACACGGCTAAGTATATCCTGATGCCGTACTTGAATACACAATATCAAAATAAATGTGATTGTTACAGATTTCCTTTTATTGGTTATTGGTTTCGGTATCAATTCTATTGAACGAACCCATAATAGCCCATATCCTACTTGCTTTTTCTCTTGCACTTGTTTTAGACCACACAATCCGTACATTGTCGGTAAAGAAATACCACACCATATAAATCCCTGCAAAAAGCACTTAACTTATTCACGTAGTGATACACTAGTGATATGACATACCCTACGATGTCTCCTCCTGTTCTCTATCGCTTCCTCATCGCTATCAGGTTTAAAGGTTTCCTTTACAAAACCTATAACATTTGACATCTCCATTGGTACTTTAGAGTACTTAAGGTGGTTGTTATACGTGCCAAGAAAGCAAACGAAGCGATTGCGAAGTAAGATTAGGCTTCGCGTTCTTCGTCACATCCGAAATGAATGTAAAGTAAATCCAAGAAACAGCCTATCGAATGTCTGACCTTATGGAATGGTGTGAGGATTCGGGAGTCTGGAGCGATCGGTATTCGTTTGTTCGGCTGGCTTTTAATTTCATTTATTAACAAATAATGCTTTGTCATTTGTACATCTTTAATAACCTTAACCTAAAGTGCAAATGGACTGGTGTGAGGATTCGGGAATCTGGAGTGATCATTTAGTACTCCAGCTGTACTTTTTCAGAGTCACTAGTGTGTTTGGCTGCATCATTTGTACACCTTTAAGAGCCTTTAAACTGAAGTGCAAAACCAATTGAGATTTAATTAATCCTGACTTAAGATCTCAAAACATCATGTTATTTGAACAAAGTATCAGGTGTAAATACTAATCTACATCTCAGTCTAGTGTTTTCATGGGCAATAGACCTTTCCCAAATTCGCTTGGATGATCACGAAACAATGGTTTCAAGTCGAGGTTAGCCTTGATAAACAAAAGAATCAAGTTCAGTCTCAACTTGGAACCATTGTTTTGTGATCATCCAAGTGAATTTGGGAAAGGTATATTCTATCAAAATCACTACCCCTGGCTTTAGTTTATTGTAAACTAACTGGTAATAACACACAATGTTGATCACAGTCTCCAGAAATAGTTACATAGATTTAAAAGTTGATGGCTTTGCCAGCATATGCTGCTATGTTAGCTTCACGGAATGCTTCTGACACAGTCTGAAAGGTTTAAAGAAACGACACTCCATTAGAACTAATATTTCTGGTGAAAATATCATTTGTTTTTAAGACAGTGAGTCTAAGATAAACATGTAATGTGCAAAAGCCATACAGTGTGGAGGGCAAAGGTGCCCAGAGTATTGGATTATGCTAACAGGATCACAGGGTAAATCTTACAAAGGTCATTTAAAATCAATGAAAGGAGAATAAATACTAAATATAATAAAACAAAATAGAAAATAAGAGTAAGTACCGGATGTGCATGACAAACTCTTGCAATGTCTTCACAAGAGGCTCCATACTCCATAGCTAAGGCTGCTTCATTGATCATCTCACCAGCTCCAGGTGCAATCATGTGCACTCCTAACAGGCGATCTGTTTCTTTGTCTGCAATAACTTTGATGACTCCATCAATATCAGCATTAGTCCTGGCTCGGCTGTTGGCTGACAGAGGGAACTTAGCTGTTTTAAATGATGCACCCTGGAAACATGGAGAGTACATGAGAATCCTGATTATCATCACCACTTCCAATGATGACAGCATATCATACTATCACCGTCATTCAAAAATATATCAACATCACCCACACTTCATTACCAACTACTTACAACCACAGCTGTAAACAACAACAGTGACAAATCATCATATCACCATCAGCAACTTTATCATTTTGCAACTTTCCACACACTAAAACAACAAAGTCATCATCATCACCAATCTAATATCAAGCCAAGCACTAAACAAGAAGTTACCTCACACTAAGCACCATTATACAAACATATACACATAATAAAACACCTTGCAAGTTTGCTTTTTACTAACTACAAACCTCTTCCTTCAAAATTTCTTCTGATTTTCCTACCCAGGCAACTTCCTGGAAGAAGACATAATAATTAGTAAGAAAAGCTTTAAGCAGAAAATACTTTTCACAAAAGGAAAAAATTAAAGCTTGATAATACAATGTAAGTCAAGCTGAAGTGGCTGATTAAGGTGTGTGGGAATGGCAATAGTATTGCAACATAAGGATAAAAAGGTAAACATACTTACAGGATGTGTATATATAACATTGGGAACACAGTTATAATCAATGTGAACAGCACCTCCACACATTCCTTCAACACAAATTATACCTAAAACAAAATACCATCATCAGCATTACAAAATAAATAAGTTATGAAAGTTTTGATTTTGTGCCAATTCTAACACTAATCATGGCACTCCACTTTTTGGTTTTCATCATTACTTAAATGAGTATAATGCCACTATGATTTTGAAATGAGTGAAAACTAGTAGGACCCAAACAGCTAACACATGGCTATATACATTCCAACCCAATTCAAAACTCTGTGAATAAGAACTTTTGTTCCAAAAATTTCCATTTCATTAACATGTGATATTGAAATACAAAAGACAAAGAATCTTCTTAAAAGATATGAATTGGGTTGAAACATAAACATCAACAATGATTTGATCTGTCCTATTATTAATAATATTAACATAACTTTAAAGTAGTTTAATAGAATTACCTTCGTCTTCAGCCTTGTGTGCCAACATAGGTCCTTCAATACAGTCACCAATAGCATAAATACTAAACATAAAAAGATGACCCTATCACACACAATAGTAAGACAATCTTTTCTACATGTATATTCTACTGCATTACCTGTTATCTATCTGCTTCATGCCTTTTGGTGCATAAGGCCTTATATTCTACTGTGTACATTCTGCAGGCAAATATAAATGGCTCCATAACTGAATTATGGAAGCTGGTCTGGTGCAGCAGACACATCAATCTATTCAACATTATTCCTATTTTCATTTAACTGCTATATGATTTTATGGTTACTAAAACATTATTTATAAAATCTCACTTTGGAATAACAGTCTGGAATTTGTTGTTTACTGTTACTCTTCCTCTTGAGTCCAGAGGAATACCAATTTTCTACCAGAAAGGAAAAAAAAAGAAAGGAAAAAAAGATGTTACCATTGAATGGTTTGAATAATTTTATGACAAAATGATGATGCCATACCTCTAAACCAAGCCGAGTGGTATAAGGTCTTCTGCCGATACACACTAGAAGAACATCACATTCTAACTGAATTTAAAAAGGACAACAAGTTAAATGATAATTACTAAAATGAAAACAAAATAATGCAAATGATACCTCTTCTTTCTTTGATCCATCTTTGGCTGATTCCACACTGAATGAAAACAGAAGAAAAAGATACAATGAATAATGGCATATTTACTCTCAAGTTAAGATTTATTTCGTTATAACTAATTTTATATTTCAACCTTACTTTACAACTACACCTTCCTCTGTTCGTCTTGCACCTACAAGTAAAGTAAGAAAATAGTAAATTAATAAAAGTTCCTTTCTTTTGTGTTTTCTTTTGTGCCTATTTGTCTGTTACACCCTAACACCTAGTTTGTGTTATTAACATCTCATCTCATAAGCAAAAAGTAGCAATTTTCTACTGACCAGTTACTTTGCTATTGAGCTTAAACTTGATCCCTTGCTTCTGAAGGATTCTCTGGAAATTTTTTCTGCCGATTTAAAGAACAGAACACAACAAATAAATACCACATCTAACTTTTTAGCTGATTATACTAATGTTCCACCAGGTCAGTAGGACAAATTGCCTTTTGACATCTATTTTGAAGGAATTTCAATGAGGAGTCCCTTCAATCCCTGTTCATGAAACTGAACAATTAGGTAACTAATTGTATAAAGAATATTTCCAAATTAATCCAGGAAATTATCTTATACATGTACTTACGATATTTCCATGTCAATGCCAATTCCTCCAACATGCCCAAGGAACTCGACAGCAGTAACTTTAGAACCAAGTCTTGACCACACAGATCCCTGCAAGATAGAAACACAGTTAAATGATCTATGCTTTATGACTATTTGAGTAGATGATGATGATAATGATATATACTTACCAACTCTACTCCTATCACACCTGCACCAATCAAGACAAGGTGTTTCGGTACATGCTGAAGTGATAATGCACCAGTAGATGAAATGATGTGCTTTTCATCAATCTAGAAGACCAATAAGAACATTTCAAAATATGTCCAATCCATTCAGAACAGGCCTTTTCTGAAATAGACAAACCAGGTTGCATTGCAGTCTAGCTTTGGTACAAACAACCTCATATAAGGCATGATGAACAATAGATGTTTGTACTGAAGCTAGAACACAATGCACCATATTGGCTATCTCAGAAAAGGTCCATGCTGGACAATGATGTACAAAGCATACAGGTTTACAGGTATACAAAGCATTTTTCATGTTAATGTCAGTCATGGTCCATTTTGCTATAGTTACCTCAATTCCTGGAAAAGGTGTCACTTCTGAACCTGTTGCTATTAGAATATTCTTGGTTTTTATAACCTCTGTAGTATCATCCTCTTTATATACCGTCACCTATAACATACACACAAGTATACACACAGTCAGTTTGCTAATCATGGAATTGATCAGCTGAATGATTTTATATGAAACTAACTACATGACAAACCTCATTGGGACTGGTGATTGTACCTCTTCCATGCACTTCAGTAACCTATGGCCAAAATATGAAAATCAGATCAATAAATAACTGAAAGTCAATGCATAGAAAAATGGATTGGCAAAGAGATGGATAGTTAAAGGAATGGATAGATGGATTATGAAGGGTGGAAGGAAGGAAAGAAGAAATTATGGATGGGAAAGAGATAGGTAGATAGAGTAGACATAATTAATGGATAAATGGATGGAAAAAATGATACATAGTTTGAGTAGATAAAGAATGAAGGGAAAGCTGAATGAAATGATAGAAGTTGGCTGTCAATAGCTGCCAACTTCAATATTATTTGTATACTGTACTTTATTTTGTTTGAATAAATGTGCGATTCCATTTGTCAGAGCTTTCACCGCACTCTCTTTCTGTGTCATCATTTGCTTTAAATTGAGTGAAATTCCTGTAACTGTTTTAGAAAGGAGAAGAAAAGTAAATATGAAATAAAAGAGAGAAGACTCTTCACTTTGTAGAGGACCAATAAACATAAATGACCAGAAATAGCCAGGTTAGATTACCATCAATTCCTCTGTTTTTGAAATCTTGTGTGACAGCTTGATGGTACAGATGAGAGTTATTCAAAAGAGCCTGATAAACAAAGCACATGGAATAGAAAAAAGGAATATATCATATTATTATATCCACATCCACTGGATATGAGCAATCGTGTGCTCTGATTGGTTCCTCTACTACTAGGATATCAGCTCATATCCCGTGAGTAGAGAAGTAAACAAGATGACAGAGCGCTTAGCCGATGTTATTTCCTTTTTTAAACTTGAAAATAATTAAAATTCTATATTTCTCACAATCCAGTGGATGTGGATATAATAAAACAATTATTCCATTCAGTCTCATTGTACATGGCTCATAGCCGACTCGATTTCATGGAATAATTGTTAAATATACTGTTGAATACTTGTATATACTGTAAGTATGTCCACAGGTAGGCCAAGGAGCAACATACAAAGTAATCAAAACAGAGTATTGATAATTATCAGCAATTTGTTATTTACTAACATGGGTATTTGACACTGTAGTTTATTTTACATTTCTTTTTATTGAACCAAATTTTATCTAACAAAAAAGTTAATATGGTTTACTCAAAAACAATTTCCTCACCTTTGAAGGTATACAACCAACATTCAAACAGGTTCCTCCAAGAGTTTTGTTCTTTTCAACACATACAGTCTACATAGTTATCAAGAGAAAAATATTTTATTAATTGTCAGTAGATTAATCAAGCTAAACATTATAAGACAGTATCATGATCACAGTAGAATGGACTGGTGATTGACTGACCTTCATGCCCAGCTGTGCAGCTTTGATTGCAGCTACATAACCCCCAGGTCCTGATCCTATTACTACTAAATCAACTTCACCTGAAATCATGTTTAATCAGATGATATGATGACATGTAGTACAGTTATGTGTTGTGTTGTTATGTGATCATGAATGGTGTCTTACAAATCACTCCTTACCATCTGCTGAATAGTTTCGTGACGAAATCAAGCCAGTAGATTGAAGAATCCTGGTTCTGTATATCGCTAAACCCTGTTAAATACCAGTGAGGATCAATCATGGGTACAGGGTATAAGAGATTTCACACACACAAACACTATGAATAACCACTACTGTTTAAAAAACACGTGTAATGTAAGACAAAAAATAACTTTACGAGGCTAATTTTCTCACCTGTGCCATCTTAGTATGTGCTCTAACATTATAGCGTATGAGAGAATTCATCTTTTTATCTTAGATGACAGAAAAATCCCTTTCAATTTGATATTTCTGGGATAAAATGAAAAATACTTGCGTAATTTGATGTGATTGGGGAACCCTGCTGGACAGTTGACGTGCGGGCGAGGAATTCAAGCGCATGACACGATACCATAGAACGCTGACTAAATGCATTGCAGGTTCAAGTATGGCGGACGACAGGTGATTTTTCCAAATTTCTTTTCCACTGAGTTTCTCAAGCAGTATTTCAACACCATGCTCTTTAAATGCCTCTTTTACGTCCTTCTACCTTTATTACTGGCATTCCTGGTAACACAGCTCAAGGTTTTAGACCGTGCCAAATTAGAGATTGGCTTAGAACACTACGCAGAGAAAGCAGATCCAAAATCTTTCCTCAAAATGCCGGCCAACGCTCTCGTAAACATTGGTTACGCAATTGTAGGCACTTATTGGATTATTATAACAAGAGCTAGTGAGAAGAAGCTCGATACAGAAGTGGTGTTTTATTATACTTTTTCTTGGATGTCTATATGTTACGGGATAGTTCAGTTCGGCAGGATAGTGTCACAAACAAAGATGTTTGCCATTATGGATCAATGGGTCACTCTTCCTTTCTTTGCCTGGGTCGTCTGCTGGAATGAATTTGTCTACCGTCAGTCGTTATGGCAGACAAATCGATTTATATTTCTCATGCGCACGTCTTTCGTGAGTTATTTCTGTGTTTTGCTGCATGAATATGGATTCGAGTTCGTTCTTGGCTTACACATCTTGGCAGCTATCGTCTACACAATTCGTACTCAATCAAGAATGGGAACAAAACTTTCCATTAAATATTTTTGTTTTGCTCTGCTTTGCTGTGCAGGATTTGTTTTTCTTAAACTAGGTGATCATTATTTAGGACAGTTTTCACACTTTCAGAGATTTAGTGGTCATTTTTGGTCAAAACTTTGTGATATAGGCCAAGTACATTTTGTATGCAAGTATTTTCAGAGTCTAAGCGTTGTTGCAAAAGAAAGTAAAGGTTTGAGTAAAAAAGTGAAGAAGAAAATATTGAGTGAAAGAAAAACTTTGTAGTAGTCTTGAAAAAAGTTCCCAGATATTTTAAACTTGCTCTTAATAAAAAGTAATATAATGAGTTGGGAGAGTGGGGACTGGACAGTTTTTTCACATTCTTATAATACATGAATAATTAATGAGGCCAAAACAATAGAAAATCATAAGCGTGGAGGAGTCTGTATATCTGATACAGATTTGTCCTGATTTGCATAAACTTTAAAGCTGATTTTCTCAGCCAAATTCAAATGTATGTTCAAAATTATAGTCAAACACGATCTAGGTAACCTAGATGTATCATAAGTGATGTACAATATTCACGTCCGATCTGTATGGGATCAACAATGGCTCGCCATTGTAAATCCCATACAGATCAGCTGCTCATATTGTATACATTACATAATATAAACTATTTGTTCTAATAAAACAATGTAACACTTATTATATATTCTGAGCCTTTATTTTAAAGATATACTGTAAGAGTATAATGTAAGGCCAAGAAAATATAATATTATCCAATGACCCTCTTATACAAAGTAGCTAAGGAATATTCACAATCTAGTAATCATATAGCAACATGGCTTAAAAACTACAATGAGAGACTTTCACCAGTCTACTTGAAGTTTTTCTCAAAATTGACATCACTGATTTCAGGGGATTTGCCCCTTCTGCTGTGGTATAGATGCATGTCAACCATTATGAAAAACTTATAGTCAATTTATATTAGTAAGAGAACAATTCTAACTTATGCATAACATTGGGTAGGCATGCTTGTTAAATGTATTAAGTCAATAGTCTTACTGGCACAACTTGCTAGTACATGTAGTTTCATAAAATGACTTGAATAATAAATCTTCTAGTTGGCAGTGCTTTGGATAAACACAGTAATTCAGTAATAAAAGCCCATTCCATGTTTCTGTGTTCCTGCAAACTCCAGATTTTTTTTAATTGGCTTCCACTGATTGATCATAATCATCACAGGCTAAGAGCAGGTATGGAGGTGGTTAAGAAAATCAAACACTTTTGTAGTTATTAGGCTCACAGAAACACAAATTGGACTGTAATAGCTGATATTTGAGTAAAGAACCAACAGTGCGAGTTAAGTACTTCCAACCCTAAAAATGGACATGATTTTGATTTCTGGTAGTAATCCATTTCAAAATAAATTAATGTTCAAAGGTTAGGAATTTGAAGTTGCTTTGCAAAGGTAAACAGATTCAGACTCAAAACAGTTCAAAAAAATGGTCAAGCATATATCAGCTAATGATTAAGACTGATTTTCACTAGTTGCAAGTAAGAGTGCAAGCATAAGACATTAGATGGACACTCAGATATGCCTGCATGAGGATCAAATGCTATCATCCTTGTGATTGCATTCCTTAGTGTTTTTATAAGGTATTAAGCCTGTACTTGCTTGCTAGTGGAGACCAGGCTCAGCATAAACATAATCATGATGCTCCAACTGCAATTTAAGTACAGCCAAAGAATTCCTAAACATTGCCCATTACAATTACAAGGCCATTAAAAAGTAAAAAGTCCCCTTCATATTCAGATATTTTGGTAATAAGATGAAACAAATGTGATTTTAAAAGCAGGACTTGTTTTAAGATCTCATTCTAAAAGAAAAAATCAAGACATTTATACGATAAATGTCTCCCTAGAAGAATAGATACATTCTAGTGCTTTTCAGCATAGTAACTCTACATGTAGCTCATAGAGCTTTTTGCTAGCTCAATTGCGATGTTTGTTGATGAAATCAAGAGCCAGTATACTGGTGAATCTCTTTTATGAGAACCAGCTAGAATGAACATAACTAAATGCTCATAAACCAAAAGTACTCTCACTGTGAGGGTACAAGGTTCCTGATGAACAAATTATTATGTTTCAATTAGCAATTAAGAGATTCAAAACTATAAAACAGCTTTAGGAGAATACCAAAGTTGATGGTGATAGTAAAAAGTACCACTTCAGATGTCCTAAAGTATTTTACAGTACCCATATTTCTTTTTGGGGTAAATTTTCATTGCTACATCTAACAGCAACCATTGACATTATAACTGTAGCCATCCACATGTCTGTCTGTTATGACTCTTTTTTGACTACTATTCCAGCAGTGTCTGTGGATTACTTTGACTGTTCTCCTTTTTCTTCAGTTTTTACAGTATCTACATCGTTCACTTTTTTCTCTTTTTCTTCTTTTTCTGTTTCTTTCTTGATTTTGTCCTTTTCCTTTTTTGTTTTCTTTGCAGCAGATTCTGCAGACCTTAAAAACAATTATTATTGCATTAGTATCATAATATATTTAAAGAAGGTCAACAGGTCACTGACTGTCTTCATCATAATACAAGTGTACATGTATAGCTATGGCTTGTAGTGCCTTTGGCAATGGTTCTACATACTTGTCTGTAGCAACCCTCTTGGTGCCACTTTGTTTTACAATAAGTTGTCCATCTTTTAAATCTCTCGGATCTAAACAAGTGAAATTGAAAATGAAAAGAATGGAATGCTTCTTATTAGGGAAAATTACGCACACTCTGTAGAATATTAATTATGAACTTAAGGCATCTAATGACTTAAATGTTATGATGATGATGATGATGATGATCAAGGTGTGCTGATGTTGGTAAAGATACTGACAATAAAGATAATGTAGTCCAACAATGAGGTTTTGACAAAAGACCATTTGCAGGGCATGGAAAGAAAAAATGTTATGGATTGTATGTCTTACCTTGGAGCCATCTGACTTGTGTTGCAGGACCATAACTGACAAAGAACCAAAATAGAACTACTTAAACAATATTCTGATGGGGCAAAGGCACAAGTGAACAACTGAAAATGTCAGGATCAGAAACATACATTTCTGCACTGGTGTATGTGTGGCAGCCATAGGCCATGCTAAGGTATAACTCACCCCTTGTCATTTTTTGCAGCAATTCTAAAAATAATTGCTGGTTTGGTAGAGAAGTCAATGTGAGCACTGTGGAGTGTTGCCATGGAAACAGTGCATGTAGGCTGTGCACCACAGTATACCCTTACGAATGCCAGCTGTACTGGGTTGTTTGGAGTAGTGCCACTCATTCCACCCATTTCTTTGATATCCTGGCTGGATGACTGGCTTCTGATTGCCAGGTACACAGAATATTCTGTGACGTTACCAGATGCATTGGATGGCGCTTCCCAAGATAAGTGAGCTCCATCACCATTCTACATGAATAATATGAAAAAATGTCGTATACCTTATACATTTAGTTATATTTGTCAATTATCTGTGTTAATTCATCCATGATCTTTATTTACAGTTTTGTATTGATAACATTGCTGCAAATCTAATGATATGCTTAACTAAAATAATATAGTATAAATGATCAAGGATAATAACAGAATCTAAATGTACCTTGCTTATTTTGATAGCCGATGGAGCTCCTGGGAACCCTACAATATGACAAATATAACATCAAAATTAGTTGATTGTATTTTTGAATTTATATCTGCCTTCAACATAGGGGAATGGTCCTTTAGAAAGTTACTTATATTTGTTGAATGTACAATAACTACTTAGTGACTAACCTGGAAGACAGGTCTTGAAAGCAGAAACATCACTGAATGGACCTCTGCCACAAGCATTGATAGCAGCCACTCTAAACTTGTAAGCTGTTCCAGGTTGTAATTCTTGTTTCTTGGGTGAGCTTTGGTCAGTACTAACCACATCAATTTCAGACTATGAAAAGAAAATATGCATTACTATTAGAAAAAGAAAACATATTCATCAGTAACAGGTAGGATAGATGCCACATTTTATGGCATGCTTAAATGATGAAATCACTGACAACAATAATTATGACATTACTAGGTAATAAAACATAATGTTTTTAACTGTATTACCTCCTTATTACTGTCTGATGTCAGATGATAGTGAGTAACAAGCATTGTAGTTCCTTTAACAATTCCCACATCAAACCAGACACTTGGCTGAACAGTCTTTTTGGCAGGAAACACTTTGTTCTGTTTTGGTGTAACCTGGACAAAGAAAGATTCATTAATACTATTTCCTTAAATAGAAGTCATTATTGTAAAATCAAACCCAGGGAGCTTAGGATATGGAACAAGTAATTTAATTGAAAATAATTATTATGGTTGATGCTCTGGCTGTATGTCATGGTAATAAAATTATCAGAATTTAGTAATACCTTTTGTTGAGGCATGATTTGTTGCTTTGTAGTTGCAGGGTTAGATGGAATGCTTCCATTGACTGATACTGCAGTGCTCGTCTGTGGTGCAGAAATTAAGCGTGCTGCTAATGCTGCTGTTGTCATAGAAGAGGGTGTGTTTACTGTTAATTTAGGTGAGATAGTGGTTGTTACTGGTGTTTGATTGGGTGAAGCCATACTTCCTGATATCTTTGGTACAGCATGACTTGTGGATGGTATCGTAGAAGAGACTAGTGGTGTTGTCAATGCAGTAACGACAGGAGTGCTGACAGGTTTGGTTACTCTATTTACAGGAATGACAGGAGGTGTGACAACACTCACAACACTGGGTTTAGTTGTCATGGTAATTGAGGTTTTGATGATTCCTGGTACAGTACTATTACCAGCACTTGGTGGATTGACCAGCATTGTTGTTGGAGTTGTGATGATTTTTGGTGGTGAGGCTGTCAACATTGCAGTTGTCTTAACAACACTAAGAGGAGTAGCTACTTTAACACCCGTCATAACAGTTGTTGGGATAGCACATGTACTAGGAGTTATTATAGGTTTCGTTGCTTGTTGAACTGTACTTATAACTGTGAATTGTGATGAGATTTGTTGAGGAGTAGCTGTGGCAACAGTTTTGGGAATATTGATAGTTGTGGTACCTTGTGTGGTTCCTACAACTTTGGGTGCTTGCGGAATAGTCTTCTGTGTACTTGTCATTGTATTTCCTGTGGTCTGGACTCCTGATGGCTTTGCAACAGTCACAGCAGGGACTACCTTCAGTTGAGAGCCAAGCTGTGACACAAGAGTAATTCCAGGTGCTTTGACTGTGCTGGTAGTTGATACAACAGCTCCTGCTGTAGCCAGAGTTGTCGTCATGGTAGCCTTAGCTCCAGATGTTGACTGCACAAGCGTACCAGAGGGTACTGCTGTCTTGCTACCTGAGGAGGAAAGTATTGGAACAGCTTGGAAAACTGTTGAAGACCCAGCTTTAATTTGTTGCAGCTGCATACCAGGTGGAAGCTGAGACATGATACTCTGTAATGCTGTCTGTATTCCACCTGGCCCAATGGCTGTAAGCTGACCAGATGGACTAAGCACCTTGATCTGAGTTCCAGGAGGTAGATTTGCAGGAAGGGTGACTGGCACAGGCTGTCTGATTCCTGTGGATGGGATTTTGGCCAATGGAGTGGGTGTTGGCACTTTTTTAATGATAGAGCTTGTTGTTGTGGTTGTTGCTGTTGCCACTGTTGTCACTTTTGTATTTTGAGTTGGTGGTTTCACAGCTGTACTTTGGCTGGCTGTACTAATAGTTGGTATTGACACAGGAGTAGTAACTCTTACAATAGTTGCACCTTGAATCTGTGTAGCACCAGGGTTCATGATTATAGGACTGGCTCCTTGTAAACCAGGGCCTTCTAGCTTCATTACTGGTACACCTTGTGCATTTGTTATCATTGTGGCATGAACCCCTGGAGGTAACTGCATAGGTGTCCTCAACAGTGTAACTCCCTGTGCACCACCTACACTTGCTGGCTGCCCTTGGACAATAGCTTGAGTTGGGACAGTTGATTTTGATGGAGTTGATGGACTGGCTGTATTGACAATTGTTGTTGAGACTATTTTTTTCAATTGTGATGTCTGTACTGTAGGAACAGAAGATGCAGGAGTGGTAGAAGCCTGGCTTTTTGGTACAGCTGTTATTGGGCTTTTAGCTGGTTGTGATGGAGTTAATACATGAGTAGGAACAGTTACTGGCTGTGAACTTGTATCAGGTCCCTTAGCTGCAGCACTAGTAGTCACCTTAGGTGTAACCGGCACAGGAACAGTATAAGGAGCTGGCATGCTCCCTGGTGTGGTCTTTACTGGTAGTTTTGAAATGCCTGGATTATTAGAAACAGGGGGTTTAAGGGGTGTAGTACTTGGGCTTGTAGATGGTCGTGCTGGTAGATTTGAGCTTGATGCTTTTATAGGTTGCTTTGCTGAGGTGGGATGGGATGACTGTTGAGAAACAACTGGAGCAGGGGGCATCTCGTACTTCTGGAGTTGAAGCACATATGCATCAGCTGAAATTCCAAAAAATATCATAAGGAAATTTCAATTAAAATGCTTCACAACAATAATAAAATAATGATCAAAATTCATTCTTGGTTTTGAAGTCAGCTTACCTGTAGCAACTGAACCCCAGCAAACCTCAAGAGTTGTGGTACTGGCACGAACAAGCTGTACTCGACTTGGGGCTGGTGGTTTGGCTATAGGAGGAGATAAAAAAGAAATGGATTAAATGTACCCTAGCAGAGTCAATTCATAAATATGTAATTTTGGAATCATGTAAGATCACTAGCAAAGTGATCACCCGATTAGCTCAGTTGGTAGAGCATCGGTCTCTCGTGCGGGAGGTCGAGGGTTCAAGCCCCGGCCAGACCAACACTCAGGGTCTTAAAATAACTGAGGAGAAGGTGCTGCCTTTGTAACTACAT
>WUAP02202217.1:0-21061 GCA_015163945.2 Stichodactyla helianthus | reverse complement strand
TCGCGCTCTTGAAACTCCCTAAGCGTTAATGAACGTTCGTTCGCGCTAAAGACAATGCAGTTTCGCTTGATTGAAAGATCCTTCGCGGTTAATGAACAGCAAAAGGTGTAAACAAATCATCGTCGATAACAAAAAAATTAAGCTTGTTTGTATTCTTTTCTCATTTTTTTCGCAAGACGAATGCCACAATTACACTCCACTGACAAGCGAAGACAGATCTGCCACATTCTACAGTCCATTCACTGCTAAAGGTGACTACGAGCTCGAGTCAGGCTGGTATCGATTTATGGGCAAAGCTGGTAAGGGCTTTATGCACTCAAACCCCCGACCCTCGGCACAGGGTGGATTTAACGCGGCGAAACCGCGGATTTAAAGCGCATTTAACAGCATAAATGCACGCGGATACGGGGAATTTAACGTGTACTAACAGCAAAAACTTCAACGATTTTAACAGCAAATCTCATTATAAAATTATGCCGGTCAGGACATCAGATTAAGTATTTTATAAATTTAAAACTGCTTGAAAAAAAAAAAAAAAAAAAAAAAGGAGACATAAAAAGTTAGCCCAAATCCACACAGAGGGGCATGATATTTTATATTTATTCACGTTTCTGAGAAGGGTCACACTATTTGCAGCTTTCAATTTTAAACCATCCCCTCCCCCTTGTAATTTATGACAAGTCCCTTAAAATCATTTTTTAATTTTCCTATCTACTGGTGTTTCCAGGAGACAAAATGGCGGACACCTGCATACCCAGGTTCCATTGCGGCACGCATTCCCCAGGATGGCTTCTCGGTGGTCACCCAGAAGACGCGGAAGATCAAGCGGTTGAACGAGTTGTGTGCTTCCACTGGAAAGAAAACTGCTGCTACTTTAAACAAGACATCTTGGTTCGTCAGTGCAAGGGATATTTCGTTTATAAACTGAAGCAAAATGATTTCAAGTTTCTGAGATATTGTGGGGACGAGACTGCGAAATCTTGAGGCGATGATATTGATGGTAGTATGGTTTTAGTACCTTTCCAGAGCTCAAAAAAGACACTGGAAACAAAGTCATACCGCGTAAAATACAGAACTTTTTACTTAAGGTGTAATGTTTTCCCATTTCAGACCACGTGTCATTCCCTGGGTTTTGTTTCTTTGTTTCTTGGAAACACTTGAGAAGACACGTTAATATGGATGAGCCACAAACAAAGAATCTTATTCCCAAGAGAATGACATGTGGTCTGAAATGGGAAAACATTACACCCAGAGGTCTATTTTGGGGCGAAATTTGGATTATGCAAAATGGCGGAACCTGATTCAGCCCCATAATCCTATGCGGCACGAGCTCGTTACCAGTCTTCCAATATTATTCTTCCATATGGTGATCAGTCTGCCTTAATTTCTTCTTACTAATATTTTGATCAAATATAATTTTAACTAGATGGTCACACTAGTTAAAATTAGGAATGGGTATACAGGAAATAGATGGGAATGAAAAAGTGAAAAAATGGACAACTGGGAAGTTAGGTTTATGGAAATATGTGCGTTTGGTTAGGTGTGGGATTGGGATACTTAATGTTAAAGGGATTTTCTGGAAACACATCAACGAAGGTTTTGGGTAGCCTGTGTACAGCCCCCTCCCCCCGTGCTACAGGGAAGAAACGTGCTTAGCTCAAGCTAGTATTTACCAAAAAAAACAAAGTTAAATATTATAAGGTGTATAATTTTATTCTGGTCGACAAGGTTAACAAATAGTTACCAAAAGAGTAAAATCATTTCTTTTGGTACCAGCTGAAGACTTAAAATCTAAACTAAAATAATCAAAAGGAATTCAACTTATCATCCTTAAATTGCAAATTGTCTTGAAAATTTTCCATGGCTTTCCAAGTTAAAGTTTGTTGTTATACTCAGAAACCAATGAAGTGTCAGTTAATAAACCATTTAAGTGTCACAAGGTTATCCAGCAGCTAAGTGGCATTTGCAAAAACCATGCAAGTGCTATCTAAACAAACAGTAGTGGCTTCCAGTTAATATGAAACTGGCTTTGTAATTGGTTCTAGCTTAAAGCCAGTCAAGTGTCAACAAATAAACCGGTTATGTGACACCCAGCAAACCAATGAAGTGTTCCATTTGAAAGCCAGTTAAGTGCCACTCGACAACCAGTTAAGTGTCACTCACAAAACAATTAAAGCTATTTAAGTGCTACCAAATTATAACTATAACTAGCTTACCTAAATGAAATATCATTAACTTTACGATGTAAGGGGCCATTTAAGTGTGAGTATGGCATTATCAACATGAGTACATTGCACATTTTCTATTAAACTTATTCAAAGGTTATTTGGTGCATTGAAAGAATACGGTCAACTTTCCAAATATTTACATCAACTTTGTTGGTAATATTTTTAATTTCATTCATTCAATTACATAGAACTTTCCTGATATTGCTTGAATGATTAATGGAAGTAAATGTATTTTTTATAATCCAATCTTGACTTGAATTAAACCATCGTTTTGTGTTCATTCATGCAAATCCAAGAAAACTCTAGTAACTGTTTACTTTACTAAAATTTATCCTATGTGAGGGAACTATAGTATGATAGTTTCCATGGAGACTTGAGGGTCTAAAAAATTAATAAATAATGACATCATAGTCAGATGTCAAAGTTAAAAGTGACGTCATTGTGTGAATTTAAAGTTTTGATGTTTGCAGACGGGTCTGTAGACTCTCCCTCTGCTACTAGGGTTGTAAACTACACCAGTTTCTCTTTTACTTAGTCCCTAGCCTTGATTGTGTGTAAAATATTTACAGCGGCAAAGCCCAAAGCATTGTATTTGCCTTTTCAAAGTTCAAAGAATGACTGGGCACAAACTCTATCTCATCAAAATCGATCCCAGAATCCAATACGATGATGATCTTGTCCACAAATTCAGCCCACAATTCTGACCGGCACAAGTTTGCTTACAGTCCTCTGTTGAATTTTGGAAAGGTGAAAATTATATTTTATACATGAATAGGAGATATTATGGATGCAAGCAGATGAGATGCAAATGAGACAATAAGCATTGTATTGACCCCACAGCCTCACTTCAATGATTCTTAATTAAAACAAAAGAATATACTATTAGGGCTCAACTGTAATAACAGCTATTGCATACCTTACTGTATATGGATGCTAGTAAAACTATAGGATATATTACATACCATCAAGGCTATTGCTAAGCAAAAGAGAAAATTAAGGCCCAGTTCAGACGTCGAACTTTCGTCACATTGAATCTAATTGCCTTTGAGGTTGAGCACCGTTTTTCTTTGAAACTAGTAGAATTATGTAAACCAAACTTAACCCATGTTGTCACCTGGTGCTAAGTAATAGAGCTGATGTCTTATACAGTATAGTAGTTCTCAGGATTTTCTTAGCCATTGTCCTTAACTGGCAATTACATTCAACGCAGAGAAAGTTTGATGTCTGAACCGAACCTAAATTGAGAGTATTCTAAGAAAAAAATTTGCTGATTATTCCAAAACCTCTGGATAAGAACAGCAGCTTGTGTCATTATATGTACATATTAGATGCATGAGAATGTACAATATAAAAACCCTGACTGGAATGTTCCATTTAGTGTCGTTCACACTTGACAATATACCTGTAGAAGAACAGGAAAAATTATATCAAACTAGGGGCCTAAAGATTCTAAGAAAATCTAAGAGGAAATTGGAGTTTATCGGAATCCGGACTCCAGCACCATTCCTGGATTCCTTTATTTGGAGTGATAGATTTTCTGTATACGTACGCTTTGTTTTTGATGACACCACGGCATTTCACCAAGACAGAGTATCGAAGCACCCAAACTGGTTTCCACCCTTCAACATTTTCATCCTCTGTAATTCCAGAAACAATCTGCTGCAAGCGATCCTCTGTCAGCATTTCTGTTGAAAATCAACCAAGCTATTCACTCAGTGATCCATAAACAATTTTGTAATGAAAGATGAAACAGCTGCCTTACCAACTACTTACTGTAAAAAGTGGTTGGTAAGGTGCAGTGTTGGCATGGTTGAGAAGTTGTCAACACCTTACTGGCCACTTATTAGATGGTGCGTAATGTTCAAAATGGCTGTTTGACAGTATAGTGACACAATTATAATCATCATAGTCATATGAGGAAGATTGAGTTATCTAAAGAGCAGTTCATGACTGTGAAAAGCTCGCTGCACAAACACAGTCTTGACAAGGCACGCTTACAACACGTGCCTCAACCTTTTTACAGTTATATGAAATCTGCTCTAATGTCACAGGCTTTCTCTTTTCCCACTTCTAAGTGTATCCTTGAGGCAACTATATGAAATTAATATAATTAACATCTTCTTAGCTGTATACACTGGCTGACATATACATGCTTATTTTAAAAATATAAATTATTTACCTTGTGGATCAGCATGGGTAAGAAGCTGGATGTCATACAACTTACTGTACTCTACCAGGTCCTGAAAAAAAAACAAAAAAACAAAATTAGGATCACATGCACAACATGAATAAAAAAATTCCTAAATCTACCCACAGTTACCTTAGGCATCACACAGCAAGATGCTAGGTTGACTTGATTGATTTCAGGTTTGATCTGGAAAGCAAAGTGATCACAAGTTGATAGCATGTGTGTCACATGTACTGGTTGTTGTACAGCAATGTACACTAGTATACCATATCAGTAAAAAAAAAAATCATACAAAACACTCTTTTCAAAACCATCTAAGGAATGAATTAATGCAAACAACCTTTTCCATAACATCAAATAAAGAAATGGTTCAAGCTCATTATACAACCATTGTGACTTTGATGCATGTGGGATGTTTATAAGCATGAAAGGAGCAATAAGAGTCTCACAAGGCAAAGCTGAGTCCAACTCTGGCTTCTTGTGTGAAAACTTCACTGCAGCCTCTCCAAGTTCCATAATGGATGCCCATTACAAGCATGATTATCATTTCTTTTATAGCATTAGCCAGAACTGAAAATTTCATGAATGTTTGAAAATACATTAACAAAATTCTCAGTACACTGGCAAGCACAGTCCATCATGAAGTGGATGTATGCATATGCACATGGAAATTAAACTACCGGTAGTCACAGTTTGTGTTTTGTCATGGCTATATTATAAACAAGCATATCTAACTTTGCCAGGTAATATTCATATTCAGAAAGCACACATACCCTAGCCCAATTGTAGAGCTTTTCCAGTGTTTCTTTGTCCAGGTCGCATGTCCCAAGAGTTTTCACATAACTGCTGTCATAAAGTTCTTCCATTTCCTGCATCGTAATAACCAAGTCACAAGATAAGAAACTTATTTTTTTGCCTCTATCATTATCTCATCCTGAAACATAAATGACTGTGTAGTGTTCCAGAAAATAGTCCTACAGCGATAACAGTCCAAGAATTGAATGTATTGTTGCAGCAGACTAATGATGTATACTCATTCAAAGTGTCTTAATTACATCACAGGAAAATACTTTTTGGTTCCCAAATTTGGAATAAATTTGGATGCTACCAAACCCAGTATTGGGACATAATTTTCCCTGAAAAATGGAATAAACATTCAAGGAATATTGGGAGATTCCTGTCCCATTATTGGGTTTGGCAGCATTTTCCCAATTTGTTCCCAATTTGGGAAACGAAAAGTTTTTCCTGTGCATGTTGTGTGTCAGAAGAACCTTAGATTAAACTACAGTAACTTGCCTGCCAGAGCTGCTTAAATCCTTCAAAGTATTCTGGTGTTTTCTGTTCTGGTAAAGCACATGTGAGAATCAAGGACTCAATGGAGTCAACACCAAGCTCACACATTGCTATCATGCCATAAAAAAAAGAAATATATATATATCAAACAAATATAATTATTCTAATATATGAAGTGGCAATATTTCATTATAATATGTTTTAAAAAGCCAACACTGTACCTCTAAAAAGGGCATCTTTGACCAACGATGGGCGCAAATCTATTGCAAAAATCTTGACTAAAATTTGAAAAGTTAATCAATCAATATGATGCATGCCATTCATACTTTTAATAATTTATTGTACTGTATATTAAGTTACAGTTTGTAACTATGATCCATCTAGTTATAGGAAATATAAACATCAATTCCCATGACATGGTACATGTACATTCCAAGGCTGTGGCTAGGAGTGCCACGAGAAGGGTATACTGTAGTTTATTCCACACCATAGAAAAAAAGGCCAATCAGAATGCAGGAAATCCATTGTATATTCGTCAATATTCTACTGATCCTTCCCATTGTGCATTTGTATTTTCTATGCTGTGGGATAAAATAGTTATACAATGCTTTCTCGTGGCATGCCATGGAATATCCCACTTGTCATTTGTATTTTCTTTGTATTCACACTTGATGACAAGGTTTGTGTGCACACACAGAAAATACAAGTGGGATGTTCCATGGAATATTCCATTGTATACCACTTGAAAGCATTGTATAACAAGTATTATTGCCTTTTGGGTAGTAAACAAAATCTGTATAATTAAGATTGATTTGTAGATTTTAAAGATTTTAGGCTAGAATACATGTATATACCTGAGATTTTCAAGTGAACTCGTTCCTCTTTATCTATCCGCTCCACAAAGCAGTTATTTACACTTCTGACTGTTTTGTTCTGAAAAAGCAAAATTATGTCACTAAGTCACTCAGCTGTTAAGTTGTTAACTAGCTATATTTATTAATACCAGCTTGTAAAATTTCTTCTTACAAAGTATATGAATGCAAATAAATATTGTATTGCATATTGTATTGTAACTCTAATAAATAATATAATTACCAGTAAACCTAAATCTGCAATAAAATATTTAAAAATGTAACTGTAATTACATGTTCTTGAATCTGCAAGTTGTTGTTGACTGTCACTGGAAGACAATTGTTCAATGTTGTTGTTATACTTTCACAAAGCTTGAAAGGAAAGCAAAAAAAAAAAAAAAAAAAAATAAAAAATCAATACATATTTAAATTTTTAAAAAAATCGAATATTAAACTAAAAGGTTGCAAAAATTTTTTAAAAAATACTACTAGACTTCCAATTGACCTTTCCTGAATCTGTTTGAAATGGCCATGGAACAATAGCTTAATAATTTTGAGTCAAGATTGAAATAGACAAATTGCAGTAGCATCGATTTTTAACCATTAGAATCCTCATACCCTAAAATTGTGATCAAACTAAAATCTGTGCTAAACTATATGTGTTCATGAAGGAAATAACTCATACCATTAGAAGTGGCATAAAATGGCTAATATATTGTGTAGAGGTTGAAAGATGGTCATTTATCAATTAAAATGAGGTTACAATTTATCAAGCGTTAATTAATTAACAAATAAGATGATTTCCAGGTGAAGGTGAAGGTATAAAAACCTCACTAACAAGATTTCAAAATGATTCAACTACGGGTTGGTGCTGGAGCAGAGGAGGATGGCTAAAAAAAGTGTGTGTGTTGCAAGATTTGAAAATTCAACGTCATAAATCTCCTGTAGTCAGCTGCTGCTGACAATAACATAAACATACCTAGAGGAGGTCCATGAATTCATTACAAATCATCCCCCAACATCTCAAAGCACCAATTGCATTATGGAA
This sequence comes from Stichodactyla helianthus, assembly GCA_015163945.2. NCBI lineage: Eukaryota > Metazoa > Cnidaria > Anthozoa > Actiniaria > Stichodactylidae > Stichodactyla > Stichodactyla helianthus. The sequence goes on along the minus strand of WUAP02202217.1, from coordinate 13,453 downwards.
TAAATTAACCTCTGCATAAATTATTTATTTACAAGCAAACGCTGCCTATTAGGTCTATATACACTAAGGATTTTGCTCTGGGAGCAGGCTCCAGGGTCATTTTGCTCCTTCATGTGTACCAAAGATTTCATGTAAAAAAGGTTGTGGTGGGAGCAGAATTTTGCCCCCGGCTCACACTCCCTGATATTAAACTGGTTAAATATCAGCAAGCATGACCACACCATGCAGCAAGTTTCTGTAGCATTTTGCTCTCTTGTGTGTACTAATTGTGCAAAATGAGCCAGAGAGCCTGCCCCTGGACCTAAACCCTTAGTGTGTATGGAGGTTTACTCTCTTTTACTCCAACGAATGGCGAAAGCTCGAAATGTCAGTAAAGTTAAGTATATTCTCTTTTTTTCACAGATTTCCTTTTATTGGTTATTATATATTATATGCATTACTTGAAAATAATATAACCCTTTTGTTGATACTTAATAGTTTGTTGGCCCAAACTAAAATGCAATTGAGCTTTTCATCTTTAAATCTGATGATGAATTAAAGGCTGGCTAACAATTTGACAACTTTTTTAATACTGTGTTATATTAGTAGATTTAAGGCTTTCGTGTGACATATTCATAATTAAAATGGAAACTTTACGGATTTCACGTGTGTGGACGATATTTGAAGGAATTACTGTCCACATGCGTGAAATCCGTAAAGTTTCCATTTTAATTACTGTGTTATATTCGTTGCTCAACCATGCAATTACCTGGTATTTACGATATTTATGTGTGTGTGTGTTCTCAAGCATTAATCAGTTAAAGGCAAAGCTGGAAAACCAAAGATTTACTCTACTCAAGGAAATAAATGAATAAATGTGCCAGGACATGCAGAAATATATCCAATTAAAAGGTTAATTCAGCTTCGCTGCCATTCAATTGTTCCTTATTCTTGACTTTGAGGAGCAATTTGCATATTATAGTACCCTTCACTGCACATGAAACTAATTTCATTATCCTCTAGATTGCCCTGGTTCATGCAAAATACCCCTCAAATTTGATGCAAATGTCCGAAAAGCTTTATTTGTTGTAAGAAACCAGTGTATTGGGTCCTTGGTGCTGTAGAATCCAAGTGGAATGGCATACCATTTTATAAATACAGAGATGTGCAAATCATGTATTAAAAACCTCAGTCTTGCAGAAAAAAATCTGATAATTTAAGCGCTATTAAATTTAAATATTAAAAACACTTGTATGAGAAAAATATTTTTGAAAAGTGATAACGCATCTGAAAAACGCAACATTATTCTATTCTAAAATTATTCACTGGCTTAGATCAGTCAGACAACAATTGTATTAATATACTGTCATTATGTAATAACACTGTATGACCTGATCTTCTGTCGATCGAGTTTTCATCACATGAAAAAATATTCCTGATAAAAACTACTCATACTTGTAACTGCCTATCTTAAAACGTTATTCTAAAGAACGCAAATTATTTAATAACATTTCTTGTCAACGTATCGAATGAATGAATACGATATTACTTATATAATTTTTGTAACGAGAATAGCACCGAGGCAAATAAGCTTATAGGTGGTTGAATAGGGAAGATTTATTTTTAACTAAATCTGAAAGCATCAGGAAAACAAATTTTTTTAACTCTCAAGGTTTCCTTTTTAAAGAAATTTGCCCTTGAATTCATCAGTTTGGAAACCCCAAAGGAATTTCGAAAGCATTATTTATGAGGAGTACAATGACACAGCAAGAATATATATAATTAGAAGTTTAGTGTACACTACCTCGTCACTAGAGTTGGATGTGGTCTTTCTCTTGGTGCGATTCCAGTTAGCGATATTCCCTCCATGAATCAAGAGCTTGTCTGCAAATGTCAGAGCGTTTGACAGCGAGAATCCATTATGATGGTATCCATTAGAGAGGTTATTTGCACAGCTCGATTCATCCCTGCTCGCCATGTTTGCTTCGATTAATGAAAACACCTTTCACACTGCTCAGTCCAGTCCTTATCGAAGGGTTTTTGGAACGCCTGGCAAGAATCGACTTTTCGGATCAAATTTTCTCTCAACGCAATTTTTAATTTCGATCCCTGGCTGTTCGATACAAATCCACTTTAGAGTCTTTCCCTTGAATTGGTAATTTTGTTTATAAGAACACACCAGTAGTCATGGATTCTGAGGTCAAAGCTATTTTTGAGGAGTTCTGGGAGTGGCGGCTTCGAGCGAATCCAGAGTTCGCCGCCATGATTGGAGTGCATCTTTATGACGATAGATTGGATAGTCACGCGCTAGACTCTTATGAAGAACGACAGGTAAGGGTTCAACCTCTAGCACATCATCAGTAAATAAGGAAAAAATTCAACAGCTTTGATGCTTGTTTTTTGAGCAAGTTTAGGTTGGTGTTGAGCTATTTTAGTTTATGGACATCCGATCCATTTTCTTGTACATCCTATAAGTCTAAAATTAAAGTTAATTCATTCTTAAATTGTAACAAACTTTCGATTATATTTAGTTGATGTATGAATAAATCTGCTTTATGAAATAAAAAAGGACTAGCCACTAAGTCCCATTAATGCTAAAAATTCATATACACCGAATGCAAATATGGCAACAGATTTGAATAACTATTGTTCTGGACTCACTAGTCTCTCATACATGTGAAAACGCTTTTGTATTTACACTTGAACATGAGGCTAGTCACTCCAGAACAATAGCAATTTTAATTGGATGCCATATTGCATTAGGTGTATTGTGTCCCATTTAACTGACAGACAGACAGACAGACAGACAGACAGACTGCTCTGTGATGAAGGTAGCCCGACTTGGGGGGGGGGGGGGGCATTCAACATTTTGTAGATAACTGAGGTGGAATGGGTGTATGGGGAGAAGTTATGAAAATAGACAAGGAGTCCATAATTTTTGGGGTGCTTCACTAGTGGCAATTGCTATTTTTATAGTGCTGTTTTCAGAGGGATCCTCCCAGGTTCTAGACACAATAGTAAGTTTTGGTGGAGGAGGGGAGGGCAGGGTTCTGGAAATTTTTAGCCAAGCTCTATCTCCAGTTTAAAACTTCTGGGCCCCTAGTAGAGGGAGGTGTGCTTTCAAGTTTTGGTTTTTGTCTAGTGGTAACCTGAAAAAAAAAAAAAGAGGATTTATCTGAACTTTTTACCGATCCCTTTCCCTCTTCAATGGATATTAAACAGCCTCTAATAGTTTATATTAACTATAGAGGTCTACATTTGTGTTCTTGCTACATACCAAAGGGTGAGGTACCAACCCCATCCCATTCCAGCAACATACTAGGTAGTCACCAATCCTTTCTCTTATCTTCTAGAGAACAAAGGCTTATAATTATGATAATGTCAAAGTGCAGGTCTGACACCAAGGGCACAATAAGAAGAGTTGAAAAACTGTTTTGTCTTGTCCAAAACACTGAATATTTATTACTTCTAATATATTCTGGAACAAAAGTGAAATTAAATATTTTTAAATATTTAAAAAAAATAAAACACATTAATTGTTTTATATTATGATTCTTTTAAAGGCTGTGTGTAAAGAATTTTTAAAGAAAGTTGCCTCAATTGAGAGAAAGAAACTATCAAAGGTAAATAATTCCTTTTATGTACTATTATTCAATATTCATTTTTAAAAATTTATGCATATAAAAACAGGGATGTAGCCAGTATTTTGCCTTGGGGGAGGGGGCAAAACCCATTTTCAGAACATCGGTAAGATGCGTGAACTTATTATCACATGACTACTTAGGTGTTTAGGTTTCTTCTAGTGTCAGACGATGACTTGATGTCCACTTGGGCCCCCTGGCTGGGCCCCTGAAAAATATGTATAATTTTTGAAATTTATCTCTTTAGGCTGATCTTTTGAATGTAGATCTTCTGCAAAAGGAACTCCAAGTTTTTGTTGATGGTTCAGAGCACAAAAGGTTGGTTTAATTTGTGTATAATTTTATAGCTATTTTGTTGAGGAGTTAATTATGTCATAAATGTGAGAATTTGTCCCCTTTGATTGTTTTTACTAGCTTTTTACTACCGATAAATAACCTTGAAGGACCACAGCTGGAGTTTGCTAGAACAATATCATGGATGAAGTTCAATACCATGCAAGATTACGAGAAGTTGTTCTCAAGGCTTGAATCATTTCCTAACCAGGTTTGTACTTTGTCTGCTGTAATATTGTTCTAATTAATATATAACTATTTTATGTTTCTATGTTGATTTACATGTTTCAGATATCAGAAATCATTTTCATGTTGAAAAAAGGAATTGAAACTAGATATGTTCCTCCCAAAGTAACTGTGGTAAGAACTAATTGTATAACCAATACAATATAATAGGATTTTAGTCTTTCTAAATTTAGTAGATTGACTTCAAAACTTATAAACTCTACAAGATGCATGATTATGTTGTGTGATGTTAAATATGCTGCCTCTCAATCACCACTGGTCACGGTGCTTGGACCTGCCATCAGAAGTGAGCAGAGTTGTTTGTTGGTTCTCTCTTGTGCTTCAAGGGTTTTTCTCTGGGTTCTTTGGTTTTCTTCTCTTTGAAAAAATGAATTTCTAAATTCCAATTCTATCATGAAAGGGGAACACAGGTTTGTTAACTGCTAAAGCTAGTACTATTAGCATTACCATCCTAAACAGGGGTGGATCCAGGAATTTTTTCAGGGAGGGGTGCACCATTTATGTTTGGGACTCAAGCATCAAAAATAGATAATAATAAAGGCATAATTGACCGTAAATTGCTCATCTCAGGGGGTGTGTGCACCCCCTGCACCCCATAGCTGGATCTGCCCCTGCTAAAGCAAGGACAATATTTTTCAATCACTCTTAATGTGATATTGGATATGAGTCATAGTAGGAAAATGCAAAAGAAGTGATGTAATTTTCCACATGGGGAAAGTGAGATATTTCTTTTTTACTTTCCTTTTAGCCTCAGATTTAGAGGGATAATCTGAGTATCATGTACCAATCTGTTATCATTTAATTGGTTTTAATTATTCTTTACAGGCAAGTGTCCCTAAAATGATTCAGGGTATTCTAGATTCAACCATTGAAGGAGACTCAAAGCTGTATGGCCCCTTCAAAAACATTCCAGGAACCTTTACTGATGCTCAAAGGTAGGCATAGCTTTACAGGAAATAAAAATGATCATCATGATGATAAATGATTGTGATAGTGATGATGATGGTGATGGTGATTGTGACAATGGTGATGTTAAAGGCTGCTCCTGATAGTGGTGCTGGTGCTGGTGCTGGTGCTGATGGGGATTTTAGAGGCTACTGCTGAGGATGATGATGGAGATGTTAGCAGCTGCTGATCCTGCTACTATACTGCTGCTGCAGCTATAGATGATAGTAGTGTTGCTGCTTATCATGATACTGTTGATGCTGAGGATGATGATAGTGATATTTTAGTGGATGTCGATACTGCTACTTTTGCTGCTACTACTGCTGGTTCTGCTGATGGTGCTGGTGCTGGTGCTGCTGGTGCTGGTGCTGGTGCTGGTGCTGGTGCTGGTGCTGGTGCTGATGGGGATTTTAGAGGCTACTGCTGAGGGTGATGATGGAGATGTTAGCAGCTGCTGATCCTGCTACTATACTGCTGCTACTGCTGCTGGTTCTGCTGATGGTGGTGGTGTTGGTGATGCTGCTGCTCTTGCAGCTGTTGATTGTAGTGGTGGTGCCACTTATCATGATTCTGATGATGATGGTAGTGATGTTAGAGGCTGCCGCTGCTGCAGATGGTGGTGATGCCGCTGCTTATCATGATGCCAGTGATGATGGTGGCAATATAAGCTGCTACTGCTGCTAACTCTTGTGATGATATATACTACTGAAAATGATGTTCATATTGATGCTACCGCTGCTTAGGTCATGGTATAATGGTAGTTATTGTAAGGGTTCACAGTAAACAATGCTATGATAATTAAAACAGGACACAGACTCTCATTGTTCCTCCAATTTTAATTATATCATTCTATATCAGACAGGTCTAGTAATTAATAATGTATAATTCAAGAGATCTCATTATGTTGACAGAGCATTGATTAAGGAGAAGGTCTGTCTGATAGAAGACAAGGTCAAACCAGCATTTAAAGCTCTTCTTGATTTCTTTACCAAGGTATATAACATGTTTTGTATCCCTTGGTGGGTGGAAGTAGGAGTGGGTAGGGTTTTGTTTATAGGGAAAGGGTGAGGAGGAGTGTTGGTGGATTAGGTGGATGGGAAAAGGGAATTGTTTGGTAGGGGAGGGGTGGGGATGGATTTGTTGATGGGGGAGGGGTGGGTAGGTGTTTGTTGGATGGGGTGTATAGGGGGGGGTTGTTGATGGTAAAAGTCCTTGATAAAATAAATGTTGCAATATAGGTTTTCATTTCCATATTTTGCTATTCCATTACTTCAAATTCCTTATACCTGATCTTTTTTTTTGTTCTCTATAGGAATACATCCCTGCTTCAAGAGACACCATCTCATGTGAAGAATTTCCCAATGGAAAGGAGTTCTACAAGAAAGTAAGTAGAATGCTATGACAGTTCCAAATCTCTCCTAACTCTCTCAGGTATTGTTTGAGTAATTCACATGTATATGGATTGTTTGATGAAGATGTACTGTTCTGGCTCACTCAGTGCTTATATGTCTGGGTAGAATTCCTTGCGGTCAAGTAAAAAGCAAGAAATAAGCATTAGAATATTGTCCTTTTTTGTTAAATCAATCAATTGTCTCTGTTGATAAATTTGTCAGCAATTGTAATCACAAATGTGTTGAATTAACTGTTCACTGGCTTTGTTTTCAGGCACTTGAGTTTCACATCACTTGTGATTTGACACCTCAACAAGTCCATGATATTGGATTGCAAGAGGTGTCCAGGATAAGAGAGAAAATGAAACAGGTATATTTCCAGTCCTCTCCTCTGCTCTTCTCTGCTCTACTCTGCTCTACTCTGCTCTGCTCTGCTCTGCTCTCCTCTCCTCTGCTCTCCTCTCCTTTGTCTGCTCTCCTCTCCTTTGTCTGCTCTCCTCTCCTCTGCTCTCCTCTGCTCTCCTCTGTTCTCCTCACCTCCCCTCCTGTCGCCTCTCTGCTACTCCAGTTGGATAATTTAGTTATGCTATTGAAAAATTACAGGTTGCCAAGGAGACAGGATTTGATGGTGATTTAGATGCATTTGTCGCCATGTTGAGACAAGACAAACGATTTTACTTTGACAATAAGGTACACAATCTAATGATATAAAAGCGGTTTTGCCACAGGGAGCCCACTTAAGATAAAAAAAGAAAATGAAAAATAAAATTCAAACAAGTGCGTATTTTATCTATTTCTCTGTACTCTGTGACCGAGAGAGTGTGCGAGATAACCGAAAAAATCAATGCAAAACAAACTAGTACAACATTTTTTAAAACGCGCGATTTCGTTTTTCTATAATAAAAATCTCGTTTTTTTCCCTTCTCTTGTGATAATCACGAGCCAACATATCATTTACAGGAAGACTTGCTTGCTGGTTACAGGGAGATCTGCTTCAATCAAATAGAACCAAAGCTCAAGGACTACTTCAGAAAAATCCCTGAGGCGAAATTTCAGTAAGTATAGAGTTGTTAAGTTATGACGTATTTCCGGGTCTAATTTTTCACAAAATGCGCTAAAATAAAACCAAAACGTTTATCCACAATTCCTCCTCCACCTGTAATAAACAGACATATGCACACCAATTCCTACTATGAAGAACAAAGCAAGAAAAATCTTCAAAGAACTGCTTTTCATTTTGGATCCGGAAGTCATTTTTCGTTCGAATTACGTCACACTTAACAGCTCTATAGAGCGTTTAAGCTGTGACGTGTTTCCGGATTCCATTTTTCCAAAAATCTGCTAAAATAACGACAAAAATGTTATTCACAATTTTCTTTACATAAAACAGTCAAAACTCTGTGCGACAATTTCCGCCATGAAGAGAAAATAAAAATCTTCACAGAACTGCTTTTCATTTTGAACAGGAAGTGCTTCTTACTCGAGTGACGTCACATTCAAAACTGCTCAAGATATAACGAGTATTGTGATTGGTCAATCAAGTTTGAATAGTGCGCGCTCCTTTCACACTGTTATTGCTATATTCAAAGAAATATTTCAAAAATATGTTTGTAAATATATAGGGGTTTATTGATCAAGCTTGTTCGGTCCGGATGGGCGATATTGGTCGAGTTCTTTTCTCGTGTTTTTATGGACCGAACCGCTAGGGTGAAGTGTTATGCTACAGATATTTGGAAATAGAAATTTATTTACTTGAATGTATTTTTGCATGATTCTGCAAATCGAGTATGTTTAGTTTTGTAACCGAGACTGTTTTGACTTAGAGATCTGCTTGTAGTTTCCTGTTCGACAGGTCTCTTTCAAATTAACCTAGACTTTCAAACGACTAGGGTTAAACTTGTCCAGATACGTGATGTAAATAGAATCTTAGATCATATTACATTGTTATATAAGGACGAGCCATTTAGCTCTTCCTTACATTCATTCATTCAATCTTGTACTTAGTTGTGAACAAGGCTAAGTTGAAGTTCTGGTTGCACTGGAAGGTACAGACCTAAGTAAGGAAAGTGGCTGAGTAAGGAATCCCTACTGACAGCCACACCGACTAAAGGAAAGTCCTTTTGGTCAACCTTTCCTTCGGAGTCCTTCGTCTTTCCGCGTCTTTCTCTTCCTCTTTCACGCCTCCTTGTCTTTCTTTGGCTTTTCAAGTTTTCAAAAACAAAAACTGTTTTGATATACATTCCCGGATGTCGGCACGCGTCAAGTTCCTGCCAAAGAGCAAACAGCCAATCATCATCGCGATGGACGTGGACGTACGTACGTACGGACGTACGAAAGTGGCGTATACTCAAGCCATGAAAAATCAACTCGAAATATCTGGACTTCTCAGATAACCAATCAAAATGTTCCATTTTCATCCGGACAGGCTTGTTATATGATAAATTTTTATATAGGCACTTGGAATTACTAAAAAAAGTTAGAGAAGCGCTTCGTTTCGCCTCGTGTTATTTTTCCCTTTTTTCAACTCTCTGCAATCCCTATTCTCTTGATATACCAGTCTTTACATGGACACCCTCAAATGTTCACTTGAAAATGTGCAGTTTTGGATCATAATTTAAAGTTTAAAGAAATTTTTAAAATGTTATCTAGGGTCATCGAAACACCGGCTGAGGCAGCCCCTTCGGCTCCAGGAGCCTTCTACCTTGCCCCTCCCGAGGATGGTTCCAGACCTGGCACTTTTTTTGTCAACACTTACAAGTTTGAAGAACGGTAATACATATGGCAATATTTCCTTTAAAAACGATAAAGATTATTTTACAAAATCCATTCACATTCCCGGACTTTAGATTATACAAATTGTGGTTTTAGAGACCATGTTGTACTCTTTTGAGCTTTAATACGTAGCTTTGTTTATTTTAAGGCCAAATTATGAGATGGTTAGCTTATCGCTTCATGAAGCTATACCTGGCCATCACTTACAGGTAGATACAGCATCAGAATCATCTTTCGCTGCCATCTTTATTACTCATCAGCCATCATCACCATCATTAGCCATCACTATCAAGGATCACTGTCACTATCGGCAGCAATGTCATCATCATCATCATCGTCCCCCTTATCGTCTTCATTATCATCACGTATCATCGTCATCACCATTATCATTATCATCATTATCATCGTCACCATCACCATTATCATCATCATCATCGCTATCATCATCATCATCACCATCATCAACATTATCACGTACCATCAGTCATTCAACATTATCACCACCATTATGACCACATTCATCTTCAGCATCATATCATTACCATCATCACATTTACATGGCTGTTGTCTTTCTTGTGTTCAAGGCTGCGTATTCCATTGAACAAGCCGGACTGCCAAGCTTCAGAAAGTACATGGAAGATCGAAGGTATTACGAAGTTCCCGCGAGATTCGGAATGAACACAGCCTACATTGAGGTGAGAAGAAGAAGTAGAGCGAATTTCGTATGACTGTAGAGAGGGGAAAATTGACACGATGAAGACGCGGCAAGACACGTCAAAATTCTAGAAAACATCACGGTCGCGGCAGGGCGCGCTTACGGCACGAACCGTGCCGCGAGCTTTTGATAATCATACGAAATCTCCTCTGTTGTAGAGTGGACTAATCTTATCAGTGTTTGTATGGGTTGTGTGTGTGTGTTTGGATGACAAATCCAGGGCTAAAGGCTGGAAGGGTCGGAAAGGGCAAGCTTGTCAGGGGTCAGGGGGAGAGTAGGTTTTGATTTCTGTTACCCAACAAGTCCCATCTCCCAATCCCACCCCCCATGAAAAATGAACGCCTCCTTATTTTTTTTGTGTGTTTAGGGCTGGGGTTTATATAGTGAATATCTTGGAGAAGAAATGGCGCTTTACACCAACCTATACGACCTGTAAGTCTGACTACATGTATAGCTAAAACCCATAGTAGGCTCAAGATTCTTTGAGTAATCAATGAGCTCCTAAATGTCTGCTTCTATATCTTGGATCTGATCGTGCAATGATTTGTTTTTCTTGTTTTGTTTTGTTTTGTTTTGAACCTGCGGATGCCACATGTGAATAGAGTTTGTTAGATGTGTTGTTCTCTCCCCTGACACGAGGGTTTTTCTCCGGGTTCTCCGGTTTTCCTCCCTCCGTAAAAATCAACATGTGAGCTGAGAGTTGTATACTTAAAACAGTTAATGTAGTGGTAGTGAGTGTGAGTGATAGTGCCCCCAATTAGTAAATAAAGAGATTTCGTTTGTTTGTTTGTTTGTTTATTTATTTTTACTGTGTGAAGGTCAACTCAGCGTTTTTTTCTTCCACCCTTTTCCCCTCCAAATTCATTTTAGCAGTTTTTGACTCAAATTAAAATCAAAAAAGTGCAAAGAACCCAGAATATCTCAAGAACAAAAAGTCTACCGAAAACACACACATTGAGCTCGGAAAAAGGCCCTGAAAAATGCCTGAAAATATGCGCCGGCCAGCAAACCTGGCCGAAAAGTCCTGAATTTCTCGATGTGAATTTATTTGTATGGTATTTGTGATTTTTTTGTTTTTTCGTTAGGTTTGGCAGATTATCCCATGAGATCCTGCGTGCTTGTCGTCTTGTAGTAGACACGGGTATGCATGCATTTGGGTGAGTATATCTCGCTTCGCTTACTTGAATGTTCTAAAACAATAGCAAACTAATTTTTGAAGGTCATCAGTCGTCATACCAAGAGATGATTACATCAGTTTATTTCCATCTGAATTTGATTTGAGAGCAAACTTTGTATAACTGTGATAATATCACGACTCACCCAGCACGGATACGGTACGGGATCGAATTCTTGGTTCCGAAACTCCATAGTTACTGTTGCTACGTCCCACAAGCCAAACGAAGTCGGTTTGAAAACTGCACACCTGAGATTCTGATCGCAAACAGATTGGTACATTTTGTGGGAATTTTAATATTCTATAGAAATATGAGAATCAAATTCAAGTAATGCAAGCCTTGACCCTCTGTGAAAATAGGCAGTTTCTCATGGTGTTTGTGGGACAAGATGTATTCCACTGGGAAAACCAGTGCTACAGTGATTGGTTGGGTATTGTTTGAGTCAGAACCATGAATGATGACATAGTACTGAGCAAACCACTGCGCACGCACGCTATCACTGCTAAGCCAATAAGATTTTTCGGACATAGCCACGTCACGGTTACGTCACGTCACGTAAGGGAAGCATGTGTACTGTCTCTCACCCTTGGGGTCTTAGGTTCAAGTTCCTGGACCTGCTATCACATGTGAGTAGAGTTGTTTGTTGGTTCTCTCCTGTGCTTCGAGGGTTTTTCTCCGTTTTTTCCTCCCTTCGCAAAAATCAGCTCCTAAATTCCAATTCGATCTTTGGGCATTCACCTAAGATTGGAACCTAGCTCTGTAGTGAATGACCCACGTCGTTTCACAGTAACGAAAAGCCTTGTAAAGTAAAGTAAAAGTTTAACATTCCTACGAGACCGCTTTATTCTTGGCGCTTTCGTTTCGATTCCTGTCCTACGATGAAGTGATCTGTTTTTCGTTTTTGAGGCGCATGTCTTAGCATGATATTGGAACGTTTGATGCGTGTGATCTGTAGCGTGTAATTTATAATGAGTTATTCTACGTGCGTGCGTGCAATCCGTACATGTAGAAGAAGCCCCTAACAGTTATTGGTTTGATTTCAGTTGGAGTCGCCAACAAGCAGTTGAATTCATGGAACAGAACACAGCCATGTCTCTACACGATATAAACATCGAGGTCAATCGCTACATCACGTGGCCTGGACAGGTAAGACAGGCAAGGGAAGAAGACACGTTCTTTTAAGGCTCGCACGCACGATGCGACGTTGCTTGCGACGGGAAATAGTACTGTGTATCCACCCGTGCAACTGTTGCTCGCGATGTCGCCGGCGATGTCGCAGAAGTAGAAACGAGTTCTACTTTTACGGGTGGGCACACGGTGCGATTTCCCCGTTGCAAGCAACGTCGCAAGGAGCGTCGCATCGTGTGTCCGAGCCTTTATACACCTTATGCAAACGTGCTCTTTGAAAATCAAGGGAGAATCACCTTATTTTTTTTATGGGGGGAGGGGTAGAGGGAGGTTTGTTCATAAAATCATCTAGTGAAGGAATATGGAGTCACAAGGACCGCGCTATCTTTAGAAAATTCCATATTAAAAAGCTAACGTTTTCGCTTGCCAGATTAATACATCCATACTTACTTTAATTCTTAATTCTTTCACATCAAGGCCTGTGCGTACAAAGTAGGCGAGATTAAGATACGTGAATTGAGAGAAAAGTGTTCCGCCCGCCTTGGTAAGTACGAGAGTTTTTTTTTTTTTTTTTTCCCTTACATCACAAACTATTTTTTCCCCTTGTTCCTTTTACGCTCCTTGACTAACGTTATGAACCCTATCAAAAATACTTTTAAGGTCGAAAGAGATCTTGTTATATCAGTCTTTGTAATTCGCCTTTCTCGAATCGGAGGACTGGGTTCCAGTCGAGTTCGCAAAGCATCTATGGAATGTTTGGAGGGATACGAAAAAATGACGTCTGCACCAAATTCGGAGTGTTTAAACGTGTCAAAAGAAAGCAATGTTCGAAAGGAAGAAGATAAAAATTCCAAGAAAATCAACATAGAACAACTTGTAAAGTGGTTCAGTTGAACAGATGGCAAAAACGCTATCTTGGTTTTCAGCATTTAGACTCGCACATACACAAAAAAGAAACAGAAAAAGAAGAAAAAAAGAAAAAAGAAAAAGAGTGCAAAGAGAAAAGGAATTAAAAAAAGGAAAAATTAAAAAAAGAAAATGTGACCCTTTCGGGATTCGAACCCGGGTCTGCCACGGTAATTTATTCAAAAATACTGTGAACACACTAACCATACCCCCGAGACATTC